>JAJMAH010000002.1:245357-368238 GCA_030564925.1 Geotrichum aggregatum
AAAACAGAACAGCGTCATACAACACAATCTGGGCAGAGTATCAATCTGAAGATGTAGAAGACCATGCCATGCACAACGATCTGCATTTCATTTTGGTAGATCATGGAACGCTCTTCTAAGACATCGATGCATAGTTTAGTCTACTCTACAGTGAGTATGCAGTCTTTTGCAGCTGACATTTAACGCCTACACAGAGAAAGCATGCTGCAGGGATTGCAGTTTGGGGATTCCATATCTCATCGTGAGTGGCGGGCTTAAAAAAAGTTCGCGAGGAAGCCGAAACAGACTCTATTCCCAACTTGAAATTGCCAGACTAGTACAACTTCTACTTTGACTAAAACAGAAAAAGAAGGATCTCTCTCACAGACTTCCTACAGCAAAAAGGTGAGAAGCAAAAACCTGAGACTTCGTTCTATAGGGTTTAAGGGCTGCTCATACCCCGTAAGAGGTAGTTTAGCCTAGGTTTAATAACTCTGATTGTGAATGACACATAGCATTTTTTTCCGCAACCAACGTTCAGTTTACAACTTGAAGTATGGTGGCAGATTCCTTTCAAACTCAAATCTCTAGTACTAAATATTAACTTGCGTTACCAGGACGCTACTAGTCTACACAGCCGCGGCAGCTGATGGTTCACAGCCGATGGTCTACAGCCGATGGCCCACAGAAATG
Source organism: Geotrichum aggregatum (assembly GCA_030564925.1). Classification (NCBI taxonomy): domain Eukaryota; kingdom Fungi; phylum Ascomycota; class Dipodascomycetes; order Dipodascales; family Dipodascaceae; genus Geotrichum; species Geotrichum aggregatum. The sequence continues at coordinate 246,030 of JAJMAH010000002.1, forward strand.
TTTGCGGCAAAGCTGCTTCAGCAGTCTAAAACCTGTAGCATGTGTAAGTTAGGGACCTGATTATAAGAGCTAGATTTTTCTTGGCTCCAAGCTGCAGTTGGGGTGGTGTTCACTGCTCATATAGGCAATCAAGTAAGGGCCATATCTTAAAAGAATGAAGAGTTCTGTATTGTGCCCTCAACAGTGTCATTTCCTAAGTTAAGTCAGTTTATCCGACAAATATTTATTTAATTTTAGGCAGTCTGAAATAAGATGGTTATTCATTGAGCTGAGTTTTCGGCTAGACCTAGAAAGCCTGATCTCATGCGAATTTTGTCAAGTCTTATAAAGCATTTACAGTGAACTAGCTTATTGATCTTGAAAATAAGGTGAGTTTAGGTAGACCCGTGTGATGTGGTAAGTTTATAACAGGTAGCGGGTCGCTGATCAACCAGCCTAGGCCCCAGTTACATGCTTTATTAAGAAATTGAGAATATGACCGGTAAGTGAGAAATTGACACGACGCACACAACACAATGTTCAACACATGCATCACAATAGGATACTTTGATACTGTGGAGCTTATACTTTTCACAAACCTTATGAGTTTATGAACTATTAGCTCGCTGCAGGAGCGTAACCTAAAACAGTAGCGAAATTTAGAGGTGAGAATATGAGTTTGAACTGTTTACATTCCGCGAAACTTGTCGCCGACAACTCTAAGGTTAGACAATTTAAAAAAAATGCAAATAATGGATCTAGATGTATATTCGCCTTAAACGCAAGATTTTGAGCGTTAGTAACCTCGGAAGGTCTAGAGTCTAAGAAGTCCAAGAAGTCCAGGCTTTGTCCTGTGTGGGTTCAATGAAACACGCAAGCACTCGTAGCGTGCCTTGCTGTTTTCGATTAATTAAACTAGCAAAAAGGATGATGAGAGTACCAAATTTCAGTAGCAAGTGTTTGGAGCTTGCATACATTATTCTGATATCGTGTGGGGGTTTTTCAGATTTAAGCACAGACAAAAAGGAGGTATTCCAAGATTTAGCAACTTGAGAGGAATGTTAGAAACTTTAGTAAAAGTAGTGCTATTTAACTTGCTGGCTAAATGTAGACAGCAAACTGTGTTATACAGTGCGTGCTACATGAAATTAAAAAGGGAGACATTTTCTATCAATTACTAGTTTACTGTACGAAGTAACTTTGCCAGTCACACTGGTTCTGCTTAAGATAATCTTCTGCTTATATTTTGTCATCTTAGATCCAATTTGAAGCTAGACCGGCTACGTATTTGCGCTGATGCCAGCTTAGCACCTAGAAAATCGAGCTCTAGCTCAAATGTCAAATATACATATTGTCGTCCGATATCTTTTGCCCTGAAAATCAAATCCAGAGCGAACGAAACGTACGAGAGCTTTCCCACCTCTGTTGTATAGACCTCGTGTTGATAAGGAATTATCAAGGTTTCTATTACCTAGAAAAGTACGGCGGCAAGCTCAACATCTGCGTGTGTAACACATTTATACAGTATAGATTTCAAAACATTTCCTTTTCTGATCAAAAAGCTATATGGTGCAATCAGTTACGAATATTTCAAGCTAGGCTAACTCGTAATGTCAATGTGGTGTCATCTGTATGAGAAAAACCTGCTCTAGGGACAGATAGCACGCCAAAATACATCACTAACATAGCTCAACATTGGGAAACAATCAATGTGGAGATGCTTCAACCCTAAACCACTTGCGCCGTCAAACCAGTACACGTCATAGAAGCATTTTGAAGAGCGTCCTAAAGCTAGATCGTCATAGGCCTAGTTAAGAGCACAGACTTGATATGTGTGGAGGACCCTTACAATTGCATGGCCAATCATTACTCAGCTCCTTACAAACTTGATTAAGTAAAGACCAGGATGATCTTCAGCAATATTTTAAAGCGCTTTCGGACGTTATATCGTGCCAGACAAGTACCTGAAAAACTATAGGCCCTTTTTATATGCGAATATACAATGCTTCGCAATAAAAGGAGCTAGTATCCACTATTAGGCTGCGCGAGGTTTAGAGCCAGCGTGACCAACTACGGCAAAATTCTGCCGAACCTCAAGCACTTTCAGGCCCGAAAGGCTTGAGATTAATGAATTCTATACGAAGCTGCAGAGCACTTCATTTCGCGACTAGCGTCTTTCACACTCAAAAGCCCGAAGACCCTTTACGGTGTAGCCACCAATACACGAGCGAACATCAATAAGAGAACAACACTCACTACTTACTGAGCCCATTGTAAAAGTTGCAGACGGCACGTTGACTGCTAGCGTGAGTGCGATGTAAGCTGATAAAAACAAGTGCCTATTACAACTTGTCAAGCTTTTGTCCTTTTAAGCATAAAACAAACCATAGACTGCTTGGCTTTCGCAAATCCTCATCAAGCAAATTGCATTGCTCATATAGCTTCTAGTAAGACCACAAAACTTTCAGCGATAAGGTATTGACAAGTTTCAGTAGTCAAATACCTGAATAATATATATAGCAGTAGCAAATTTGGAAGCATACCAGGAACACGGACTTGCGATTCCACCCTTGTATGATGATGTCGTGACCAAATTCAAGAAGGGTTATATCACAATTCAGGTAGACATAATTTGGAGCAGTCTTAATCTCGAATGGTACGTAGATATCATGCCCTTCTTTTAAGTTTTGCCTTGACCATCTTGCAAGCCGTGGTATCTTATTCTAGTGAATATACGGGGGATATGATCATAATACTGCCATACAAACGACAATTATCATTTTCCTGAAAACAATGTGAGCCTGGAATCCTGCTCAAGTGATATTATTTCTGCGCGTCAGCAGTGCACGGACCGAGATCAACGCTATGGGCAAAGCTTTCAATCCTCCAGGCCTCAATCATTTTTAGTACTGTTGCAAATATACCACAGGTTGGGTAAGGGTTATCGATAATGTAAAACACCGTTTTTCACGATACCTAACGCATCTTTTTTCCCAACTTCATTGCCGCCACTGACCCATCTAGTTGTGAATTTAATTAGATTCTTGTCGAGTATAGAGTATCCGAATCCGAATCAAGCTCTACAATTGATACAGTTCCCTTAGATTATTTTGCCTCAATCGCAGCAGTTCCTCTCTTTCGGTTTTCAGACCTATCGTTTCCTGCAGCTAGTAGCACAACAGCACCTTGGTGATCTTTCATACCAGGTCCAATATACCAAAATCTTGCCCTAAACTTCATAAATCTCTGTTCAGTGATACTGAGTCGTTATATCTGGATTCTGAAAGCTGAGACCAGTTTCTCTGTTTTGTTTACAATTGATCGCTGCTCCCCGTTCATTGCTATTGTTAGTAAGAATAATGGATCTGTTAACTTTTTCATGTATTAACTTTATCTGCAGACCTTTTTATAAGTGATGGACGCCATAGAAGTTGAGAAAGATCATGATATGGTCATGACGCCAAACTTCGACAAAATAACCAGGTTCTCCCCAAGAACATTCCCGTATCAGGACATCCTACCTTACACAACGGAGTCGCAACAAGAAATTCTGGCACATCTGGATCACATTATTACAAACATCTATGTGGCAATCAAATCCTTGGATGAAGGGTACACAATTGGATCTAATATAAGTCAAACTGTTTTGCACTGGACCCGAGAACTCAATGCCTGGATGCAATTGAAATTTGACATGCCTCTCGACGTCAGAGTCAAACTTGCCAGGCTCTATTATGATTTGGCATTGGCTGACTTCGAAGGCTATTCTCTTGACAAGATTGTGAAGACTTTCGTCTGGCTGACAGGCGATCAAGCTTTTGCCCAATATGTTAAACCCGGCGACTTGAAGCTTCGAGTTGCTCCCCTTCTTGCATTTCTGAAGTCTAAGGCTTTCCCCCCTTCATTTCATAGAAGCAAGCTCATAAACACCAAGTCATTTTCTGCCATGTGCCGACTGGCAAATGAAGCTCGGCAATATTTCGATCCTGCCGAAACTCTGGAAATCTACAACGAAATACTACCTTTAGTAAGTTTGATTCAGCATACGTATCTATTGAAAATGTCTAACCAAACACAGAACAGCAATATCCGAACCTCTGCAACAAACTCCGTTTTCCTGTTACATACATTGACTCCTGCTATTCATTTCAAGGGACCTCCAGTGGATATACCGCCCACAGCACTCTTACCAACTATATTTCACCTCTGGAAACTCTCTAACTGCTCTCTGCGCCAAGATATATGCACGCTGCAACTTCTAGCTGGATTTGCAGCAGACTCTTTAGAATCTAAGTTTGAACTTGGCCCTTGTGGCATTTTCTCTCACGACCAATACTCCTATATTTTCACAAACATTTTGAAGGTCTTGGAGATTTCCGTATCGCAAGGTGGTTCTCCTTATACTTTCTATGACGATGACATGTCTGCTCGCCAGCCTCAAGAAAAGCTGAAAGCCGTTTTTGAAATATCGAAAGTCATAGTTTTTTCAATCTCTGGCGAGGAATGTTTGAAGCCTGGCGGTGTTATGGATTCCTTAGAATGCCTGATCAACTCTATTGAAACCTTTTTTCACCCATCTAACAGCGGTCAATGGACCTATACTATTGTTCATTTGCTAGATATGCTGGTTCAGCATTTTTTGTACAGATGGAACACCCAAAAGACAGGTGAATACCCTTTACCCGAAGGACGATACCTCACAGAGGCTGTTAAGGAGAGATTTGTGTTAATTCTTAGAAGTGTAGCATTCATGAGCATTCACTCTAAATCATCGAATGCTGTTGTGTCTGCTTTGAATGCGTTACATGGTCTGGCTTATCTATCTCCGGATCTTATCGTTCCCCTGGTACTAAAAGAAGTCTATCCTTCTCTTCAGGGTGTAGTTGAGACTCACAGAACCATGACTTCCCTCAAAGCTCTCTCTGCCCTAGCAAGAGTCATATCACAATCGCCAAGATACGCAATACATTTAAGTACCTTGCTCAATTTGGCTATCCCTGGTATTGATACAAATGATTTGAACAAAACTTTTCAATCTCTTTCTTTCATTCAGGCTGTCGCATTAAATGTCCCGTTTTGGGATTTATCAACTGAAGTTGGCAGCGGATTAGCTATGCAATATATTTCTCAGGATGTGGCGTTTTTAGAGGAGCTTGCAGTTACAAATGGCCTGGCCGATGATATAACCCGTTCAAACTCTGAAGATGAAAACGAGTTTCGCCAGCCGGTCACTGAGCTGCCTTCGTATGATGAGGAGCTACTAAATCAAATCTGGCAATCATCTACATACAGCTTTGGAGAGTTTGTTTCTCACTTTTTGGAAAGAGTTTTCACGTTGATTGAAAACCTGCCAGACCCTTCTGCCACTAAGAGCCGCGCTACGCAAGAAAACAATGTCGTCACAATTTTAGCACCCACGTTCAGTGCCGTAATGGCATCTTTACCTCCTGAAAGCTACCAGGATGTGGTCACCCGTATCCTGGATTTCATTTCCAGTAACGTATACTATTCTGCCTGTGACGCCATTGCGTTGATATGTTCTAATGTTATTAAAGACAATCCTGAGCTGTCATTCCCCCGTTTTTTCACTGTGCTTAAAGCTAATATAGAGCAAGAAATTACCGAAAACGGTGCAGGATCAACTCGCAGTGGATCTGAAATCTTACCCAGAGACAGAACCTTGATCTGGTATCTTGGAATATTGAACATGTCTCTTGCACATGCCGGCATTCACATTCTGAAGTACAAACAGGAGTTACTCGACCTTACAATGTTTTTGAGAGACAACTGTCGAGGATCTATCGTTTATCACATTTCAAATACTGTTCACCATGCCTTGATGTCTTTGACAACTATTACTGTCGTTGATGCTGGCATTGTTCCTAAGAGGTTCACTAAAAAGGCTGGTATTGACATAACGACCGCAAGTTGGGGTCAAAAACTGGATCCAAAGAACTTTGAGCTTGAGTGGAGAGTGCCGTGTCGTGATGAGGTGAAGTACTCTATTGATTTATTTGAGGCACACGTCACCAAATCTTTAGACGCCATATTTGCCGTCATATCTGGAAGCAACAAGGGTGGCCCTCTTACAGAAATTTCAGATATTCTGTCCAGTAATCTTACTTATCTCAGGACTGCGACTTCAGGAATATCGTACTTGCTTGACCCTCATTTTAAGGAAATATGTCCTGCTGCTTTCCAGCTTCACTCGCTATCTACGCCTGCTCCTGATCAAAGCGACTTAAGTGACGGCGGAGAGGAGGAAGCTATATGTTTTTCCGAGTCTAGTGATGCTCAGTCAGATGATGATGACGGGGACATGGAGTATGACGAAATATACCCTGATGGGGATGTGGATGTTTTACCAGGCGATGAACTTGAAATTGATAATGACATCGTTGAGCTAAAAAAACTGCGCCAGTATCCCACTGGCTATTTTTTCCCGGAAAAAACAAAAGCCACCGATTCTTTGTATTTGAAGCTCCACAATATCCATGCTCGCATCGGAAAATCATTGCATGAGATTCACTCTTACTTAGTCACTAATCGTGAGAGTGATATTGCCGCATTCAAAGCCTTGCTGTTTTCCTACAAAGTGTGGTTTGCAGATGTGGGTGTGGAGAGGACAGCCAAAATAGTAGAAAATCTCACAAACATTTTCACTTACGAATCAAACAAATACAGAGTAGAGGGACTTAGAAAAGAATTTCCCCGAGCTCTGCTAGCCAAAAGAGCACTATTATACCACAACGCGCGAATCTACCACAATTGTGGTCCTAGAAAAATCACTCCGCTCGATAAACTGCTATTAAATGACATTTTGGTTTCATCGGTATCGATATACCCAGATGTATCGCGAAACGCGCAGTCATCTTTGGAATCTTCAGTCAAAGCACTCTCGAGATCCAGGCTTTACGTTGTGAACTGGATTGTCAGGGATGTTTTGGCGTCATTGCAAAGCAAAGATCTTCTTCGTGCTGAGAGTGGACTACGGGTTCTAGCTCTCCGAATATTGCAGTCTCATATCAAGAAGAACTTTGACAATGCCGCCAACTTTGTCAAAATTATAACGTTGGCACTCAAGGCTGATAAGCTTACCTTAAATGAACTTTCCCTCTCTCTAATCAACACTTTTAGTCAAAGTGTTACTATCCCCATTCCGATAAATCAGATAAATCAAGAGTCTTTGGAGGCAATCAAACCAGCGCACGATGTTAGCGCAAAAATTGAAAAGCTGAAACAAAATCAAAAATCTAAAACCGAGTCACTGGTCAAAAAGTTTTCTGAGCTTGAGCTCTTGCTTTACAAATATCTGGATGAACAGCATTGGAAAATTGTTAGCATCAATCTCACCTTCTTGCTCATGTTCATCAACACAGTCAACCCTACATATCAATGTCCGCCTGAAATTTTGATCAAGCTGAATGCATGCACTCTTAACTCGCATCCTGGAATAAGATTTTTAGCTACCAACTGTCTCTATGGAGTCTTGTCGCGCACGTTTGTTCTTGCATCTAACGATTATGATATCTATTCTTCTCTGGATGATCAAGCACTCGTTAAATCAGAGCTCCGTGTTGATGCTACTCAAAGCAACTTTACAGAACAATTCACGAAAGAGATGCGAAACTGGGACAGCCCTTCATACTTCATTGATGGTACCTTGCCAGGATATTTTGTATGGCCTCGAAAATTTATTGCCGACAAGCCTCTATACCAAGAAACAGCTTTGCTTTCTGAAAAAAATCGCGCTTGCTTTGCTGAATTTGGCAAAGCAATCGATTCCACCTGGTTGAAGCAATATATCATTACTCGATCTGAAGAGCGATCTCATCACGAAGACTACGTCAGCCACCAAGCTATTACGTATTTCACCGAAATTATCAAACTAGTAGGAATGGGCTTCACGGCGCTCAAGCTAGAGGAGCTGTTTGAAGTTGTTGATGATACCTTCGATCCTACGGACAAAAACAGTCATAGATGTTTTTCAGAGATTCTTTCTGCTCTGCTTGTCTCTTCCGTTTTTTCGACGGAAGAAGAAAGAAAACTCAAGCTAGAGTACGTCACGCGCCACTTTACAACCACAGTACAAGATAGCTTGAGAAGAGACGTACTTACATATTGGAGAGAATTTCTTGCAAATACTTTGTCCAATATTGACTTTCGCCGCATTAGTCCAATTATCAGGCACTTGTTGGACTTCAAGCTAGATCCCTCTTCTGGATCACTTTTCAAGGAAACAGCCAAGCTACAACTTCTCAGAGAGTCTGTCGCTTTGAACTGGACATTTCAGCCCAAAACAGAATTTATGGATTATCTCTGGTCCAATATTGACTACTACAAGAAAGGTGTGTGTACAGAAATTGGTAGAGCCCTTGCTGATTTGGAGTTCTGCAGGCACCACGAGTCATATCCTTCAGTGCAGTTAGCGTTGGAAGACAACGCATCGCATGGAGATCTGGGCCGAGACACTTTCATTCTATCCCCTGAATCTGAGAATAGGATAAGAACTGCGTTCTTGAAGCTTGAAGCTTTGAGATTGCAGCGAGTTAACTCTACCGAGCACTCCTCCATATCACAGTACATTTTGGCTGCTACTACCATTTCCGAATGGCTTTCTGATACAGTCTCTTGGAGTTCTGGAATTGGTTTGGTCAAGATATTGCCGGACGTGATCATCCCCGCATTGCTTCATTTCTTTGCTATAAGTGAAGAACTGGAACTAGCCAAAACTGCGGTTTCTTTATTCAGGAAGCTAGGAAATTTGCCCTGTCCTAATATTTACTTGCAGTCTCATATTGAGTCTATCGTGGAAGTGGCAAGCTCTTCGAATACTTGGCATCAACGTCTTGCAATGCTTGCATACATCCAAACTTTCTTCTTCCGTCAACTGTTTTTGATGACAAGCGAGCAAAGAGTCTTGTTTGTGGTTTCAGCATCGAACATGCTTAATGACTCGCAACTTGAAGTTCGTGAAACTGCGGCAGAAACTTTGTCTGGAATGCTTAGGTGCTCTCCAGTTCAAGAACAGGCCAGGTTGATAAAGACTCTTTACAATAAGTTCAACAGGACCTTGATCAACAACAAGTTTCCTAAAGTTGCAAGACTTAAAGGAGGAGCAATCCCCCCTCCTAACAAATCTGGTTCTGCAACTCCTAGTTCCGAGTTGCAAGCCATTTCAATCAAACGCCATGCTGCTGTTCTTGGGCTGGGATCACTTGTCTCAGCATTTCCTTACAAGTCCCCACCTCCAAAATGGGTACCTCAAATCCTTGCCACTCTTGCAACTGTGGCATCTGACCCCGGGATGATAGGAAAAAGTGTCAAGACATTTCTGGGTGATTTCAAGAATACACGCAATGATACATGGCACATTGATTCCAAAGCTTTTACGATGGAACAACTAGAAGATCTTGAGGGAGTTTTGTGGAAGAACTACTTTGTTTAACCACGTTTATTTCTATAATATTACACATATGCTAGACTAGGTTTGCGAGAATTTGGAATATAATAATAGAAAGCCTTCCTTGTGAAAAACTTGTGACATATACGTGAGATTTTGGGGAATAATTGATATATTGACTTGGCGTTAGAGTGCCATGGCTGTAGCTGTAGGTAAAGCGATACCCGCAAAGACAAGTCATTACTGAGTCGCCTCAGCAGTTCAGGCAGCTTCACACAAATTTTACTGTAGCTCTGCTGTAGCAGGTTGTGCACAGTTAGAGCCTGTTGTGCCTGTGTTGGTAATATTACAGAATATATTTAAAGAGTTATGGATAATTTTTCTCTTTTCGATTTTTTTTTCTTTCTTCTTACTTGCAATAAACACTAAAGACAAAAAAAACTCTGCACTATTGCAATATTGTAGGCTGAAATGCCGTAAATGACAACTGAAAAGCCCTACACAAATACTTCCCATCCTCCCATGCAACAAGTAAAATTCAAAAAAAATAAGGATTTTGTCTCTTTCTTTTTTCCTCCTTTCCGTTTGTTTAAGCCTTGATCGCCTTAGAGTTGTTGTTATTATTTTGTTGAGTCCGTCGGTTGTCAGAACGGCCACCGGATCTGTTATTTGCAGTAGAGTTGTTGTTATTGGCATTGTTAGAAGAGTTACCAGAGTTGGAGTTGGAACCGCCTCTATTTTGATCGGCCAACTGATGGCCACCAGCAGCAAGGCGCTCATTGCGCTCGACAAGCTGAACAGCCTTCTCGGAAAGTGCAAGAGCAAGGTTCTGGAGTCTTGAAAGCTCAACGCCCTGTCTGAAAACAACAGAGTTGGCTCTCTGGTCGAGGGCAGCGGCGATCTCCTCGTTAGCAATCATCTTGCTAACAATAGCGTAAACGCGAGCCTCAGTCAGGTCAAACAGCTTAGAAAGAGTACCCAAAGAAAGGGACTGGTAAGTGGAGCCGTATCTGAACAAGTATGTTCTGAGACCTTCAACCTGTAGCTTCTCGCCCAACATCTTCTTGATAGACTCGGAATCAGAAAGCAGACCCCAGATCTTGATTGAGTTCAAGAGATCGCGTGCGTTAGCCCATTCGCTATCCAAGAGAGCTCTGGCGGCCTGCATGATGTGATCACGAGTGTTCTCTGGTGGTCCAGTAAACACCTGTCGCCTGTTGTTATCAAGCATTCTTCGGAAAGTCTTGGAAATTATTCTCTTCTTTGCATCAATCTGGTTCTCTGAAGAAGCCATCGATGGAACCTCAATGAGCAAAGACGCCGTCAGGTACACACACTCAAGAAGCTCGAGGTTGATATGCATGTGGAAGGGAAGAAGACGCAGCCTGCCCTCGCTAGTAGCTTGGTTGTGCTTCTGTACTCCCTGACCCAAAAGCTCTTTTAGTCGAGAGGAGGAGTTAAGTTCCTGAAGAGATTGTTGGCACTCGTTGATCAGGCCGGCACGGAATGCACAAAGACCAATCTGAACCAAAGCTCTGTTGAACAGGATTTGGATAGGCGACTCAGCAGTGTGGATAGTAGACTGCAAATGAGACATCAACAACAAATCACGAGCCTTGTAGTACTTGTTGTTAAGAGCGTAGTGGAAGATGTTGCTAAGAATTGCACGAGTGCGGTAGATAGGGTTAGTCTGTCTGTAGAGAACGGCACAGATACGGTTGATTAGGGCAATTGTGTAGTCCTCAGGGAGTTCTCCACTAGGGCGAGGAGTAATAGACGAGTTGAGAGCAGCAGGAATCTCAGACCATGCAACCTCTTCAGCACTGATGATGACGGTGCTAGGCTTGAAATAGATATGTTCAATGCGTCTGATGAGGATTCTCGATGTAGCAGCAACTTCGTGAACAGGTCCAGATACAATATTCTCAAGATAGATTTGAGTTCTGATGATAAGTGCATAAAGGCTGTTCTCGAGTCTCAATCTGTCGACGTACTCGGTAGTGTGGGGATCAATATCTTGAAGAGAGCGGGTGAACTCGTCATCCAGTCTCTCGACAAGAGAAACAATGCTTCCTGGAATCTCCACAACTCCGTCAGCGCGAGGAGGCAGACCCGTTTCAAGAGCTTCAGGTTCGGGAGCAGACTCGCTAATGTGGTAGGCATTGATGTTCTCTTCTAAAATCTCGAATAGAGCAATGATGTTGTCCTTGACGCTCAACCAGTTCTCTGCAGAAATGGCATGGCCAGAAGAGGCAGTATCGAATCTGACAGGGACAAGTCGCAGCAGAATGATGATCTTCTGGTATGGTGTGGTAGCAACCTGCAGAAGAGATTCAAGAATGCGAACTTGATCTTTACGGTCAGTGTTCTTCTTTCCTCTAGATTCAGTGATGGATTGAATCGTCGTGAAAATGCTTTCAGGGGTGTATAGAGCAACGCGGCCAGCTTTTCCAACCGTGGAAAATCCCTCGTCATCATCCTGAACAGCTGAGAACGTTGTGGTGTCCTTCGACTTAGGAGCCTTAGTAGCAACGGCAGCAACCTTGGGTTCATGAGACTTTTGAAATGCCTCAGGGTCTTCCCTAAACTGAGCAATCTCTGATTCGTACGCCTTGTTGTTTTTCTTGATTCTTTGCTTAGTAGTGTTGAGAGCACGAGCGTTCAAAGCGTTCATCTTCTTTTTAGATGACTTCTCGGCGGCAGCACTCTCCTGCAAGAATTTCTCAAGGTCTGAGATAGCTTTAATGTATTGAACAGGAGTAGTTTGGTATTGCTTAATAGCTCTTTCGACGTGCTTGTTAAGTTTGTCAAACTCTTGAGTATCTTGTTAGTTACAAGCTGCAAAACCACCCTCGCTTTCACTTACCAGCAGAGATAACAACCCAATCATTGATCTTCTTTCCGTTGTCAATGGCCTTAATGGCAAGATCAATTTCGTCGATAAGCTTGTCTTTGGCGCTCTTAACAACTCTCTTGGAATCGTCGTCGGAGTCGGAGTCGGAATCGCTTCCTTGGCCCTTCATAAAACTCTTCTTTAAGAAAGATTTGGCACCGGTGCGCTTTTCTCCTTCATCGTCGCTGCTGTCAGAGTCGGAATCCGAGTCAGAGTCGTCAGAATCTTCTTCCTCTTCAGATTCTTCAGATCCAGCCTCTGATGAAGAGCTTCCGTACAATTCATCGTCGGAAGAGGAGGATTCACTATCAGATGAACCATCTGCAAAAAATCGCGACATTGTTCCTATTCACAAAAGGATTCGTGGAATCTAGAAAAGACGAATCGCCATGTTAGCTATCTTGAACTACAGCCAGGTTTGAAATAACAGTGTGAGTCACACAGAGCCCTGTGATGCGTAAACCGTCTGCTCGAGCAGCAGGGCATCTAGTGGTTGTTGATCGTACCTTCTAAAGTAATAAACCTCGTAGTTTGTGATAGAGATGTGAAATCCTTACACGGTTTATCTTGTTGAACACCTATATTTTTTTAGAGTTGAAAATTTTTTGCCAGAAAGTGTTGCGTGCTGAAATATTTGGCTCAACGTGCTTTTCATACCAGCTGGGGAAAGTTACCCTTAACCTAGTTGAATGGCTTTGCCATGCCATGAAGCTGGTTAAAGCATACTCTTTAATTGACGATTATATATTGGCGGTCAAAGTGTTTGTTTTTCTCAATGCTGCATTTGTGTGTATATATCTGCTACTACATAAGTTTTTGCTAGACAGGCAAAGAGTGCTAAGGCTTCGACCTATCCAGCCTAGGCCATGTTGCATATGTTTCACGTATCCCATATATAATTGCGCTCTTTGAAGATAAACGTATCATGCAGATTTGAATACAGGCGCCTGATTTTAAAGGATGTGGAGGCTAGAGAGAGGTCTCTGAAGCCCATTCGAGAGCAACGCGCTTCAACTCCTTAATCACCCTTTCAGATTTCTCCTGTGTGATTTTCCAATTGGAAACAGCAACTCTCTGAGCAGGTTTGTTATTCCACATGGATCCAGTTAAAAAAATGTTTCTCGTGGAGTTGACGCGGGCATCGAGTTGTTTGTTGAGCTCATCATCCTTAGCCTGAAATATTACAATAGTAGATATTTGAGTGAGATCATTGTCCGGCAAAAGTACATACTCCTCGCTCTCCTTAATGTACTTGGCAACTGCACGAGCATAAGAAATGGATTCTTCAATGAGTCTTTGATAACCCTCCCTACCATAAGCAAGTAAAGTCGTATACAAAGGTAGCGCCCGGAAGCGACGACTATTTTCAATGCCTCTATCGAGGGGATTTGTTGGTAAATTTGGATCCGTAGCGAGATAGGCAGCTCCAGGGTTCTGAAATACCTGTTTCATTATAGCCGAATCCCTACAGAAAAAAAATCCACTATCGTAAGGGACGTTAAGAGACTTGTGTGAATCCCCAGTGATACTGTCTGCAAGCTCCAAACCTTCTGTCCATGCAGTTGCGACATCTTTGTAGATGCTGTTTCCAGATCTCAGAGCTCTTGAGAAAATGCCAAATGCTCCATCGATATGCAACCAAGCATTGTATTTAGTGCAAAGCTCTCGAACTCTTCCAATAGAGTGCGTGTATCTTCCAGTATTAACTTCGCCAAAACTAACTACCACAATGGATGCCGCGCGAGGAGTTGCGAGTTTTTCTTCAAGTAGCTCAAGATCAAAAGACCATGGTTCTGAGGGGTCAGAAACTTGAATTGCAGATTTCACACCAATTCCCAGGATGGAACAAGCCTTGGAGACTGAAGAGTGCGACATGCAATGAAGAACTTGGAGATCATCTAGGCCTGCAACTGCCATTGCTTTGTGGATGCCCAGCTGGCTTGTAAAACAATCATCGGTCTTTGCAGCTGTTTGTAAGACATATTCTCTGCCCACCGCAAGCCCGAGTATGTTACTGGCGGTGGCTCCGGTTGTAATCAATCGTCCAGGCCATTGCGTTCGATCTAATTCGAGCAAGTCCAATACTAAATCGAGAGCAAAATCTTCTATGTTTGTTGCCAGGGAATCGCCGTACCTCATTACGTTCTGGTCATAAAGAGAGGTCAAAAAGTCACCAGCAAGAGCAGCAGGAGTCACCCCTCCTATAACAAAACCAAGAAAGTTCTCCGTAGATTGGTTGTTGAGTCCAGGCAAAACCGAGTTGCTCAGGAAATCAAATGTACCGGTCAATCCCAAACCTTTTCTAGGGATTTTACGGTGTAAGCCTTCCGCAAGAGTTGAGATGGTCTCTTTAGAAGGAGTTACTTCAAACCCATCGGTCCTTGTGTATCTTGTGCTCACAAGGTTCTTTATTCTGTCAACGATTCCTTCAAGCTCAGAAGCCGATGGAACTGGAATTGGGTCTGCCATTTCTATTGAGTATTGAAGATGGAATTTAGTGTAGTTGAATCAAGCAAGAATTAGCCTATTTAAATTAACCGCTTGACCAATATGAAAAGACGGGTTTGCTTGTTTGACTCAGGAACCCACATAAGTTCGCTTTTACATATTTTGGACCCATACGTGGCCAAGACACGGCTGGCTGACTAATGCGTTTCATAGATATGATCAGGGGCATCACTCTAGTCAGAGCAGGCACAGGCCAAGCCTACTATGAGAACTTGAAGAACCTATATATTGATTTCCCTGTCGAAATCAGTGCTGAGCGTCGTTGTCGTTGCGATGTAAAGCTGACGTACGAAACGTCAGACTGGTTGCCATGACTTTACAATTGCGCGGCCGACATAAAATAGTTCCCTAACCTGGACTTTTTTGTGCGCAATCATGTCGCCGCATAAACAAATCAATGTCGTGGATTATTGCAAGAAAAGATCACAAATTTTCACCGGATATTTCAAAACGTTGATACGGACGACGATAGCTGGAACACATCGACCACGAATATGGGCGGACCAACAGTTAAACTACGCGCATGTGAACTATGTCACACGGCAAGGCCAGTGCTGAAACGGCCTAAGACTGGCCAGAAGTTGTGCAAGTCATGCTTCTACTACGTCTTCGAAACCGAAATCCACAATACAGTAACTGAATCAAAACTTTTCTATCCCGGCGAAAGAGTGGCAATTGGAGCTTCAGGGGGTAAAGATTCTACTGTTTTGGCGCATGTAATGAAGACTCTAAATGAGAGATACAACTACGGGGTGGAATTTGTACTGCTTTCGATCGATGAAGGCATACATGGATACAGAGACGACTCTCTCGAGACTGTCAAGCGAAACAAAGTACAATATGACATGGAGCTGGAGATTGTAAGCTACGGTGACCTTTACGGGTGGACTATGGACCAAATAGTCAAGCAAGTTGGAACCAAAAATAACTGTACGTACTGCGGCGTATTTCGGCGGCAGGCCCTAGATCGAGGGTCTGTCAACCTTGGCATCAAGCATGTTGTGACTGGCCATAATGCGGATGATATCGCAGAAACTGTCTTGATGAATCTGCTGAGAGGAGATACAGCTAGACTGGACCGTTGCACAGAGATTGTGACCGGTTCTTCCGATTCGCCGGTGAAGCGAAGCAAGCCTTTTAAGTATACCTATGAGAAAGAGATTGTTCTGTATGCACACTACAAGCAACTGGACTATTTCTCAACCGAGTGTACATATTCTCCTGAAGCTTTTAGAGGAACTGCGCGCACACTGATTAAAAATCTGGAGGCAATTCGGCCAAGCTCAATCATAGACATAATCCGATCGGGTGAAAGTTTTGTGCTCAAAAGCAAGCTCAAAAAACTGTTGAAAGGAAGTGAGAAGCAGGCGGTTGAAGTTTCTTCTGTGAAAGCACCTGCGGCACTAGGGAATGAGAAATTCGAGCGGGGAGTGGTCAGAGACGGAAGATGTGAAAGATGTGGGTATCTCTCAAACAACAAAATCTGCAAAGCGTGTGTTTTGCTGGAGGGCCTCAACGCGGGAAGAGCTAAAGTCAGCATTGTTCAGGAGGGCACAGTACAAGAATCCAGCACTCCTGCACTGGTTCGCAAGCAGCTGGAAGCTCTACAGGTATAACATCCGGAGTTATTATTTATTCCTGGACTGCCTTACATGGCATTTATCAGCAGTTCAAGCGCGTTTTCAAGCTGCCTATTTATATCGTGTCGTATCTAGATCTAGTTGTAGTTTTGTAAAGTGGGTGGCTCACAAAAACGAAATTTCTCATTTTTGAGTGGAAATTAGAGCTTCGTCATGGCCGCTGCATTTCGTCTAAAAATAAAATGATTTGCTGAATTTTAACATTTTTTCAACTTCCAACTCTCGGTCTCACACCATCACCTTCAACTTCATATCCTGCATTCTCAATACCACCCTTATTGTCCAGTATATACATTCGTTTTGCCCACCTTCTCACTACTGGTTTATAGCTTCTCAAGTGCTACCATATACACCTCTAACTCACCTTAGAGCCCCTTCAAACCTGTTTCAAATAGTAATTTTTCGAGAAGAGCTCGTGAACAACCTTATTGCATTATATTTTCCTCATCCCTTGCCAGCTCTATGGATTCTCTCTAAAGATAATGCGATCTTTCATAAAATCCCATCGTAGGTCGCAGTCCATGGGCAGCACTGAAATTCCTGCAGAAGACCTGCCTCAACCTTGCCCTTCTGCTAGTACAACTACATCGTTGAAACCTCGAAAACTTTCTTCAGTGCAACCCGGCCCGCTTCCTTCATCGCTATCGAAGCCCAAGGTGTCAACAGCGGCTCAAACCAACATTGAGACTGCTAATACGGCCTCCGGACCCCGGTCTGTCAGCGACTCAAGGGCCTTGCCGCTTTCAACAGAGAAAGAACGCCGCTCGTCAGCTAGCTCTCCACGACTGTCAAGCAGCGCCTTGGCTGTCAGCACAGCTACTACGATATTCTCGTCTGCATCCGCTGCTGTGGTGTCATCAAACTCAACGTCATCGCTCAAAAAACTCAACCCCATCACATTTATAAAGCGGCGACGAGCTAGTAACGAGGGCTCTCCAGAATTCTATATCCCTTCAGCTGAAGAATACAAAGAAGCAGGGTCCATATACGGCACGCGAACTCATGACTGGGGATCCAGCGCGTCTACAGCATCTCCTGTGTTTCATCCCACACCGGTCTTTTCGTCTCCAGCTGTGAATAGTAAGGTTCCGGACAACGATAATGAGGCAAACGTCACCTCAGTGGACGCCAGTGCGACATTACCTTCAATACTGGGCCCTTCGGAGCTTTCTCTGGTTATGGAAGACGAGGAAGACCAAGCAGAGCACGGTCTTGGAATATTTCAAGACACCAGTGCACAGCCTCTGGATGAGCCAAGCTCTCTGGACGACGAGATCTACCACTCAGACTCTGTTGACCTGAACGAACTGCATCGGCATCTAAGCTCGCTTATAAGGAAGAATGGAAACGCCAAAGAAGAAGAGAAGAGTTTTGATAGCGAGACTGAATCATTGCATACGGGGACTTCAGAGGTGACTAAAGCATTATTTATTGAAAAGAAAAGACCAGCTGAATGCGAACAGAACATAGATGATGACGATCATCACTCTGAGTTCTCGTTTGAGGAAGATACGAGAATTGGCAGAAACTCTTCTGTTAACTACCATAAGCTATCATCCTCTCTTGGCCTGCAAAAACCTGCACCCGGTGCTCTTCGACGTCCGAGCGACTTTGATTGCGACCTTGATGACGATGATTTTGACGAGTACATGGACGAGTACAATCTCGATTTAGATGACGATGATGGAGAGGATGTTGGCCATCTCTTTGGAGCCACGAGTTTACGGGAGACCCCAGTTACTCCGTTCCTAGGCCCAAACAATGCTTTTCCACTTAATACAGTATCTCCAGGTTTGAGCCAGGATGTTTCGATGGTACAAGTTTCACCACTCCGTGTGTCAACACATTTTCTAGAAGGGCCGAAAACGGATTCTAAAGAGGCATGCGAACTGGAAGACTATGACGATGTAAAGTCCTATCACACAGCCAGACAAGGTCTACATCAATTGCAGGATTGGGATGATGGCAGAAGCATCATGTCTCGGTATGAGGACGCGTTTGATGGAGACGTCGAAGACGGGAACTACGAGGATGACGAATATGATAGCTTTCTGGACGAAGTCAATGCTGTACCCACGGATTTGGACGAAGATTCAGACGATGCTTTGCTGAGCCGTAACAGCAGTAACCGGAGAGGGTTTAATATAGGGCTACGTAAAGCGAAGTCTTATGCCTTTGAAGGGCGCCATTCGAGACCTCACATTCTGCGACGGCAAACCAGCGTAATTCGGGTGTCTGACAAGACAACGGTGACTTTGTTTTCACCATCATCATCACTGTCCAAAAAGTCGTCGACGTCTTCATCAGGGTCTGGCGGTGATCTGTCTAGCAGCGCGTCAACGCTATCCTCCGACAACCTGACATCAGTCGAAGTTGCAGAACTTCGGTATGGGTCTTTCTTGAAAGACCCACCCAAGCTGTCGTCTATGGGTCGGCGAGCTTCGTTGACTCCGATATCTGAGCGCTCGTATGACAGTGACTACTCGACTAGCAAGCATGATAATTATGATGTTATTTAATGAAGGCAACTAAATGATGAAAGCACTAATATTACAGCTTTGATGTATTGTATACATAGATTCTATGCATGTCTATATTCATATCGTTTCAATATTTCTTGTTATTTGTGCTGTTTGTAACGTTCGTGCTTGCTAGAAGGATGGTTTAAAACTATTGCAAAGCTTGAGTGATCAATCAAATATTGAGATTTAAGAATTTAATATCTTGAGATTGCAATCGATGAAACTTTTGCAAAGGTTTTGAAGCACTCTGGAGTGTACAGTATGTTTATATATATATATATATATATATATATAAACATGTGTGTATGTATGCATATGGAAAGAAATGTTTTTTATTTTGATTGAGATTGAAATTGAGGACGAAGAGTGAGAGGGTGAGAGGATCAAAATTTGAAAAAAACATTCATGTTACGATACATAAATATTAGAGCCATAGGCATAATCATGGCTCAATATATATATTGAATACTGTAATAAGGATACATGTACATTTTTGCATTTGATATTCGTGGATTTCGGTTTCTTCCTTTATTTATTTAGTTTTCTCTTTTCCCTAAGGACTCAGCCGGTACGGCCGTACGCATTTAAGAAATTGCAAAAAAACAGGCTTCCACTAAACATGGCCATGATGGTAGACTAGACGGACTATTAAGAATAAAAAAAAATAAAAAAGAGATTCTAGAAAGAAAAACCAGGACCTTCAAAAAGGTCTTCTCACTCAACCTGTCCTCTCAATCAAATGCAATCCACTAGCAGTTTCCACAACATGACTGACCTCGCCCACTTTTAGTGCAAAAGCCGCCTGCTCAAACTCCTGCTGCATGTCTCCTTTCTTAAAGTACCCAAGGTCGCCTCCCTTGCGCGCACTCGAGCAGTCGCTTTCAGAAACGGCTAGCTCACCCAGACTGACGGCACCGGATCGGATCCGGGCTTCGTGAGCAAGCAAAATGGACATGGCTTCTTCTTTCGTGCGCGTGATGTTGGCTTCTTTCCACGAAGAGGGACGTCGGCTGTCCTTGTGTTTGATGAGAAGATGGCTCGCGCGTACCTTTTCGGGGCCATCGCCGGTGGTGGCGTTTGCTGTGGCGGAGCTGGTCACGGATGGTTGAGAGTGGTACTTGGCCATGTAATCTTTGAGCTTCTCAGAGTCCGTGCCCTCTGGCGGCTCCCAGGAAGAAGTGCCTTGGGCTGGGCTAAAGTAGTAAGGAAGGTTGCGAGAACGCGATTGACGGATTTCCCATCCTTCGGGGAGTCCAGAAGATTCTGTAGTGCTCTAAAATTGAAAATAAAAAATCAATTCACGTTAGCAGAGTGAGCTTACATTAAAGGGGAAAAAAACAGAATCAGTAACATACCATGGTGTGGCTGGACGACGATGTGATGTTGTTGAGGAAGAGTAACAAGAATGAAGCGGAGCATTTCAATGGGAGGACATGAGCTCGAGAATTTCTGGGTTTAGTCATGATTAGTTTTTGCTGACCTAAAAAGCAGCTGCATTATTTTTAGCTCCCGATATCGGCTAGGGTACCGCCGCCCCGCCGGCCAAATCTGATCTCTTCTATCACTTTTCTGAATATGGTATCGAGTTTGCTAGCGGTGTCACCGTATAAACCTGGCTGGTCTCGGCCTTTTCGAGCCTGAAGAAGCACAGTATAATGTGTACTCTACTCTCACATTGAGGCGTAACCTATGCTTTTCAATCCAGGCCGTGTGTGCTAAACAAGTCACACAGCACTCACACTTCATTTCTCATTCTTCTCTAGGTCTAGATCTGGAGTCCATTACAATGTCAAACTTGTTTGAAAGTTCCCTCGTAATCATCTAAAGCAGCCGCAATAGATCCATCTATAGCTCTAGCTATCGCTATGGGAATCTCGATTGTTCGTTGCCAGAGTGGTTTAGTGCTACAGTGCGGTTATCCAAGCAGCAATTTCCTTTTTGCGAGATATTTCAAACTGCCCCGTTTTGGCCTGGTCCGGGAGGACATTTTTACAGTGTTTTCACGATATTTTCACATTATTTTTCATAACGTAGAGACCTGGAGACATGTGCGCAGGCTTGTCGTTACTACGTTGAGTTAGGCGTCGTCGTTAACTACTGAACATTGTGCAGCGCATCTATTATAGATCAAGATTATTTCCTGAATATTTTACATGTACAGTGGCCAACTAGTATTAGTCTGCCCGATGTCTTTCATAACTGGAAATCTCGGAGGCTTAAGGCAGGACCGGACCCAGTTGCCCAGCGAAGGTGTGAGTGAACTAGGCTAAGATCTAGAAAGCTAGATTCCGCACCTGTTGCTATAGTGTCTTTGGTGTCTATAGATTTCGATTTTTTTCTTTCTTTGAGTTCCATGAAGTCACTTACTGTGAATGTTCAGAACATTCAACACCAAAGATCTTGATACGTATTGGGCCGACTCAGTTGGCTCTGGGACAAGTAACATTCTTTTTTTCATGGCTGAAAAGATGTTTAAAAATATCGGGCTTCTCTGTTTATGTTTTTTTTTATCGCTAGCTATTATACCTCAAAGAACTCTGAGGGAAGTACGCGCTATAGTCATGACAGTTGACAACACAATCTAGTGAAGCTCTAATTGTATCATGAGCCAAGGAAAAGGGACGATAGAGCCGTGGTTTAGTTGAGGGCTTTGCACTCCGGACTCTGCGATCTGGGGCCTGGTAGTCCTTTGTTTACTAACGTACACTCTTATTCCTTCCCCACGGGACCCTTTCGACTCTTGAAAATTGATGGCTCTCTCGGCAAACCTCAAGACTCACTGGTACTCGTACCGACACTCACTCTCAAGTTGCCTCAGCGATCGGTAACTTTTCGAGGTCGTCAACACCCTGTGGATCTCATAAGAATATTACTCAGTCTCGCGCCGCTTTTGAAGTAACCGAAATAATAAAGTGAGACCAGCAAGCGGAAATCATATAGCTTTTTATGAGTTTAGCGAGGTCTACCGGGACTTTGCATTTCTTAGCTGGACTGGAATAAACGGGACGGGACTTAATTGGATTCGCCTGCGCAGCGAGAGTAGACCCAAGGCTTTGTAGAGACGAAATCACAGTTGCTAACACCATACTAGGCTCAGTACTTGTTGGGTCGTTACCTCTTTATAGATTCAAGCGCAACCTCGAAGCTTTTAGTGATAGTGTTGCTGTACGTGTGTAGACTATACCAGTACAGAGATACAACGTCAACTATAGAGGCAATTGACTCGAGGAGCCTGATAAATGCCACTATAGCATTCCTCGAGGACTACCTATAAAATCACATTTCAAACTCAAAGAGTTTAAAATGTGGTGTAGCAGAGGCTATAGCCAGTTGCAGCAGTAGAAGCCAGATAATTTAGAGAGAAGTCTACCAATAAACCAGGCCTGGCTAGAGAGGACAGCCGTCCTGATGGCATGTCTATCCGGCACCGGCTGTTTGATCTATTCCACGGATGTAAGTTTTACACTGTATGACCGCTTTTCCGCCTCTTGACAAAAATATCAAAAATATTATTTTTGAGCCATAGGATTTCTTTCCTGCTTTCTGCGTGCTGCAGTCCTCCGCACAACTCCTCGGGCCCATTTCAACCTTTGAATCTATCCTAAGCCCTTTCTGACCTCGTTTCCATATCTTTTTTCTTTCTATTCAAATCTTTTGCTCACGTAATATCATGAGATTGCAAGTGGGTGCCGTCGACTGTGAAAATCCCGATCATGAATTCGAGATCTTGGACTACACAGTAGCCAAGCTGGTGTTTGATCTTGAGAACATTTTTGCCTGTTTTCGGTAAATGCGATTGAGGGCCGACACCGATCTCCCATGAGATTCCGCATGAGCCATGCAGTTCTAGTTTGAGCCTAAATTCACGGCAGAGCTTCGAGCTGAGCGGAGAGAGCAGAAATTCTTTGAGCCGAGTATGCGTGTAGCACGAAGGAAGTCCATACCTCAAAGCTTAAAAAATTGCAATACACTGCAGTTACACATACATACACTCACTCACTTACTTACACACAAACGCGCCATGATGGCTAAACCCCAAATCTCAGCTCTTTAGTCTGGTCGGCTTTCAGCCTTGATCCAGCTAGCTTCATCTAGTAGCCTGGTAGTAGTCAAGTAGACTGGTAGACTGGTAGACTGGTAGACTAGCAGACTGCACGTATACGCACATACTGTGAAAATTTGCAGCGCAAGTCTCTTGACTCTACTTTCTACTTGCCCATAACAGACAAGTATGGAATTCAAGGACCAAGCTCGACCGACGCCACGAAAAGCTCCGAGCCACCAATGCCAGACATCGAGGCTGTTCCGTTAGCCTACACACTTTGCGCATACGATTTTATTATTTTTTTGCTATTTGCAACCCGGCGGGTGTGTAGCATTTGCCGTGCATTTTGCGGATGAGTTTAAAAAAAGTAGACTATACCAAGCTGAACTACCAGTCTACGTAGACTAACTACTGCTGCCACGCGCACACACAGCTCTGACATTTGCATAGGTTGCAGTCGTATTACCGTGCGTGGTAGTATGGTAGAGTGATAGTTGCTACACATTCAAGCTCAAGATCAATGGTTGCATCAAATCTGACACTGAAGCTCAGCGTACGTTTGTCCTGACAGACAACAGTTAAAATCAGTTCTGTGAGGACAAATGCATGGGATTGGAGTTTTGCTGCGACTGGCAGCCACCTCCACCATATCTCATGAGATATTTGAGAGGTCTCACAACTTGCCTGCTGGAGTTGGAGTGAGTTGTTTATTTCAACCTGTATCTTGACGACGCCAACGCCACAGAAACGCGAGAAGTACACGCTGAGCTGAAACAGCAGAGAAACACGCTTTTTATTAGGCCTGAGCCTCAGATCTGCCCGTAGATACTTGACGAAAGACAGATACCATACTTCTCAGTATCCTCTTCATACACTATACAGACAGTCGGCGAAGATATCATGATTACCGGAATAGACTCAGACAATGAAAAACCGCCTTTTAGTAAGAAATGCTTTTCATGTTTTCTGTCAAAAACTGTCAAAAATAGACGTTTAGCATTTGTTTCCGGAGAAGAGATTTCGAAGGTCGCATACATTGAGCTTTCTACTTTAGAGCTAGACAATGGGATGGCAAAGTCTAGCGCATGATGCATTCGCTGACATTTGTGTGTGAATCGGTTTATGATCAGCTTGAACGTTAGTTAGTTCTATAAAAAGAGACCAGACGAGACCAGAATCTGGATGACAGTTTCAGCTTTGGATCTTTAATGTTAGCGCAGCAGAAGCGTTATTTGAACAAGCTTGAGAATGAAATAAAAAAAACTACGCAGAGGAAAAAAAAAGAAAGAGAAGGTCACCTTCCCCGGAAAGTCAAAAGTGTCACTCAATGTTTTTGAGCTCTTTCAGGGCCAGCTAACTGGAAACATGAATCTAGATCTAGATCAGCTAGAGCTCACGAGACTTGTATGACTTGGGACTAATCTAGGCCTACGGGGCTTGTTAGGCTGGTAGACTAATAGAGCACCTTCGCCATCACCTCTCTGACCTCTGCAGGTATATGCGACTTGAACATCCAGCTTACTGGAGCGCACAGGCTTACTGTCGCGCGCAGCTAATATTTGGCACATTCTGTGGAAAAAAAGACCCTGCTAGAGCACCCTGTTTTAACTTGTTTTGGCCTGTTGAGATGCTGCTTGCCTCACTGAGCTCCTGGACTGGGTGCTAGAACACCAGACTTGTCATAGCCACTTATCTACTAGAGGCACTGTACTAAAACACTGTACTGGAACAGTGTGTACAGCGCTAGATTTGAGACTGAAAAAGCCATACCACCGGAACCGCAAAGCGCCAGACCCCGTCCAGGCTAGAACAAACGTGCTTTTGGAACGGAACAGCTGAGACAGCAGAAGCAGATAGCCATAAAACTCATTTTAAAACCGCCATCGAGGCTATAATCTTGGAGTTATTTTAGATGACCCACAACTATTCGCTACTAGTAATATAGTATAGTTTCTCATGGTTCCGCAGTACACTACAATATTTTACATAGGCTAGTTTAGTAGATCTAGATAGACAGAAGCTTTTTTTAAAAAAAAAAACTTCTCGCCCCAGCAAACCAGAAAAGATCGAAAAAGAATAGTCCAACGAATTCATAGATTAACGAAGCTACATGAAGAATTAACAATTGCAAACGTGCTCGATTGAATCTATATGGTAGTGCGCGTTGAATATACATGGTATAGAGACTCTATACTAGTCTACCGAGCACCGTCGAGTAACAGATCTATTTCCGCAAGGCGGCGAGAGGGCTAGTATAGTCCGCCGTAGTCTGACAGCTAGCTAGGGCTAACTACAGCTGGAACCGAGCTACTTGTGGTAACGTTGCTTCAACTACCTGAGGAGCCTATACTTTTGCTCATGTGTTTGTGTTAAACGTGTCTATGTTATATGTCACATCCACCCAGAAAAGCCTGCATTTGAAAGGAATCTAGAGTAGGCTAAGCGCAGGCGACAGTGGTTCTACCTGTTGCAATTGCTGCTCAAGCTCCTAAAACTTTGAAGAATGAATCTTTTCTTTCCTTTAGGCTACACCGTATAATACACCGTAGGCGCGTAGAGCACACCACAGAACCATGAGCCATTCTGTATAAAGTATACAAAACATCGATATGGCAGGCCTGGCAGATTACGGGCAACACAAGCTTTTGATCCGTAGTTAGCATACTTTACAATTGCAACATTGACTTTTCGTACTGCTGTAATCATACTAACTGAAGCGCCGGTGCCGGTTATAAGCTTCACAGGCGCGGCACAGTACGGACTCTTGGCAAAAGCCAGCAGCCGTCCCGACATCGGCGTGTCTTGTAGGCTGGCTGCATCCGTCACTTCAATACGAAGCAAAGAGAACAACCTTAGAGTCCAAGTCTAAGTCATTGCCATTGGTGCACAATGCACGTGGGCATGGGGGTGGTGGTGGTAAGTGTAAGGTGGTGGAAAGATTAAGCGAGCGTGTCTAACTGGACTATATGCGCCTGGGCCTAGCTGCTCTCTTTTTATCTTTCTTTGTCTCTGCAATTGACGTTGTCAATTCGACAGTCTTCAGTGCTGTTACATGTTGCTACAGTGTGCATGCACAGTTTCGCCGTCTGGCGCATGCTGCTTTGTTGTGAACTTTCTCCTCGTGCCGATATTGTACATTTCATGAGACAGGACACAACCCGACAGCCAGACTAGTGAGCTACTTAGAGTTACTTAGAGCTGCTTGGAGCAGGCATAAGTGGCTTTAGCTCTAGGCAGCTTTGGATGGTCTAGTGTAGTTGCTAAATGGTGCTTAAGGGAACTCTGAGTAACTGGCTAGACTAGAACTGGCCAGAGAGGTTGGAGAAGCGCAATGTCGGGCACGAGATTCAAGTGTCAAAAGTTACAATAATAATAATATATAATTACACCCAAAACTCGATAAACCTATAAAATCCATGAATATATATATATATATATATATATGGAATATACGTGAAATCTATAAAATCTATGAAATCTAATGCAATCTATGAAACCTAGAAAGCTTATAACGTCTACAAATTCTATGATTCTATGAAATCTACACAATCTATAAAATCATTAATAACCTACAACTAAGTGTACGTACATGTACATTACATGTCATGAAATGAAATGAAATGACATAAGAAAGCAATCCTGGAGAGGAGCGAAGCCAAGGCATGCACAGCGAAAGGGAAATTAATTCCAGCTCAAGTAGCTTTTAGTCTGAACTCTAGGCTGCAGACTCTATGGCTAGCTAGAGAGAGTCTTAGGAGAACCCATACATGTAGTCATGATACATGACTCAGTGGTTCAGGACTCCAGTGCTATACTGGACTTGTCCATGTATGTTTTCTGGATCTACGTCGCGATCGTAAACGCGTACGCGCTGCTGCCGAAAGTCCGTCACGTCGGATCCGACGAGCGAGTGCAATGGGACAATACGAGGTCCTGGGGCAAGATAGACTGATATCAGAGTCTAAGCGTGCCATAACGAGACTGCACTGGTAGATCGTAGTAACTCAACGCAAAATACGAGATACCAAGTACAGTCTATCTCAAGCTGATTATTGATTGCAACTACTCAAGTTCCAACAAGTGTGCCAGTGAGCTGTGAGCCCAGTTGCAATTTCATGGATTGCGATTGACCAGAGTCATTGAACTGCTTGAGCCTGTATCAGTCAGTACGTGCATGGCAACAATTTCAATTTCGCAAATTGGCATAGCATGGCAGCTATGTTGCAATTGAATTCAAGTATTTTCAAGCTTTGGATATCGATGAAGGAAAATAAATAAAAATGGCAAAAAAAAAAAAAAAAGTGAAAAATAAATAAATGAATAAATAAATAATAATAAATAATCAAAAAAAATATGAAATAAGAAACGACAAACGACAAACGACGGGACGAGTTCCTGTAACCTATAACCTGTAACCTGTACGTGTCCCGGGTTGTCTATTCATGTGAATATCCTGCATTGCTTGTGCTTAGTGCTCGTGCTTATGCTTAGATTTGACTAGACTCCATGAGAGTATAAAGCTATGTGTCAGTGCTAATTCACTGCCAAAAACGTAAGATTAGACGCAAAAGGAACTGCTTCAACTTCTTGTTGTGGTACTTTTGTTTCCTTCAAGGACTCCAAGCTGTCGAGATTCACGAAGGCCCGTAGCCTCCTCAAGCCCAAGCTTAGAGCTGTGTTTTGATCTTGCAATTGTTCCAATCTTGCTCGAGTCCATAAAATTATAGGGCACTAAAATATTTCTGCTGCGATTGAGAACTCAATTTCTAGGCAAAGACACGGACACAAGTCGGCATACCCAGCCAAGAGCACTCGTGATAGCACTTGGAACATACGCTAACCTATATTTACGCTTCTCTTTTAGACTCGTACCTTTGGTCGCTCTCGCAGTTGTACTTGTAGTTGCACTCCAAGTGTAAGGCGGTTTGAATAGAATTCTCCTTCAATACCTTGTTATTATTGGTTGGAATCGTAGTTACTCTATACCTGCTCTATAGCTCAATAACTGACCAGCAAGCCATCTTGGAGGCCTGCAAGCAAGCATGCCTTCAATGCGCCTCGGACAAGGTGATGGACAAGGCGATGGACATGGTGATAAAGTAAAATTGAAAGCATACTGCAGGACCTAAGTGCAGGTAGCAATAGACACGCAGACCTAAATGTGAATAAACTCAAGGTAGAGCAGCAAGCAGAATACAGCCATAGCTGTGGAGGGGCAGCTTCATGTAATCAAGGGTCTACATATATGATCATGGTAGGCCTTACATGACTTATATGTGATCTACATATAGAACCAAGATCATTCAATATGATCATTAGTTTTATTCACATGTACCCTCTACAAGACTTCAGCTGGCCAGTAAGTTTCCTCAAGTCAACACATCGCTTCTCAGAACCCGTTTCATTTAGTCATGAGATTCCGATTTGGCCATGAAGGAGATCGAGATCCATGGTCCTAAACAGCACAGGACATGAAGAATCGATGCCGCTTCCACACACTTGAATTTGAATTTCACCTGTTGTAGTTATTTATGAATGAAATCACTGAATCTTTTGCCATTTAGTGGATTTTGACTCGCCTGCCTGCTGTGTTGGACGCACTGGCTGGAGCGCTCGCTTCTTGATCTCGTACCTCACTCAAAGTCAAACAAAGACTAGCGCCCACGCCCTTTCCAGTTGCAGTAGTCTGCTGAACTGTACCGTAAATCTGTAAAGTTCTGAGGAAACAAACACTTTATTGCTACCGCCGTGGACATTAAGGGTAAAACGGCTTGCAGTTCTCCACGGTTGAGCAGCCTGAGAAGGAGATGATGCGCTTTGCAATTAGCAAACCAGACTAATGGTCTAGTGTGTGGACTGGGGCCATTCCAGTTGTGATATCAAGAACATCTCGCTGCTAGCCTGAACAGCACCGGTACCACCGTTGAAGTGAACGATCGGGAACGAAATCTTAAAAGAGGTGAAGCCATACATAGCTACTACGCACATATCTGGTGGTGCGCAATGCTACAATGCTTTGGAGGAATGTAAATGCAAATGTCAATCAGTTAACCAGTTGCAATTAGGTCCAGACCTAAACATTACTCATGGACTCAATGGGCCAAGCTCAATGCAGCGTCCCAGTCAACATAGACTGCCGGACGTCAACCGGAAGTCAACTGGACGTCAACCCGATGCCAACTGGAAGTCAGGGTTACAGACTACTAGCACATTGGTATATGAACACCTGCAATGTATCACGTTCATCCACATGTTGTGTCCAGGGCCTCTATGTGGTTTGCCTTCTCAATTTTTACATGACGGGGGGATCGCGATCGGTAGCGAAAGAGAAGGCGATCCCTCCGAGCCGGGGCAGTCGTAAAAGTCCTGCGCAATAGTTGGAGACTCGGAGTAGACTAGTAACCTAGTCTTCCCGGTTCAAGAAGCTTGTACCAGAAGTCTACCATTCAATGCTCAGTCTTCAGGTCCATGGATCATGTTGATGCAAATTCAACAGTGTAGTAAGTTTCAAGCTTGTGTGCACGACTTGGTTACTTCCACAGCTGCAGAGTTCCAATCCAAATTTTGACATGACCACCATGTCAAGTTCAAAAACTTCTTTAAAGCCGAGCTATACATTTCAGCAAAGTGTGCACGCCAAAGGCATGCGCAGGCTGCTGTATAGGGCCGAGGAGGTGAGAGCACTGTGAGCAGTTCGGAACTTGGCACACTGAATCACGGAACCACAGGCATCCACCGGCATCCATAGGCAATGTGCGCCATGTTTAAATTCAAGAAGGCGGTAGTTGACGTGCAAACAGCATAAATTTGCAAGCTCAAGCGGGTGCGGACAGGCATAGACAGACATGGAGAAGCATACAGCCGGCGGCTAGTCGCAGTCTACGCAGCCTAGACTACGCAGCAGCTGTCAGAATGAATGGCACTCACTACGGCATGGCTGTGCACAATGCATAAATTTAAAGGTATTGACAAATCGTGGACTACATCGGGGGGACACAGCACTCGCGCAGCACAATGACAGCATGCAATCGAGTAGCTATAGCCTAGATGCAATATGCTTCATGTGAAATAAAGGGGTTCAAAGAAGGGTTGCAGCTGTAATCATGACTGGAGTCGTGCCGACGTCAATCCATTACAATATTGGAGTTCGATGGCCTTACTATTGGTTATGGTAGGCCTGCTTGGCGAGACATCCCCAGGCCTGTGTCCAAGCCATTTGTTGGTTACTTTTTTCTGGTCCATATTGTCAAATTTGGTGATATGGTGATTTGATGGTTTGATGATTTGATGACTCATGGTCTAGCTACGCTATCATACAGCAGCACGTACCGCTAGCAACCAGAGTCAAATCTAGCTCGCCAGACTATGCCCATGTTGACACCCTTTACGATGCTTGTGCCCGCAATGTGTTTGTACTGACGCCTTGCCATATGCTTTGCCATGCTTTGCCATGCCCTGCAGTCCTAGATATCTGTATGCTCGTGCCCGTTCTTGTGTTTGTGCTTATACTTGTGCTTGTGTCTTTTGGTTTCTCCTACCTTACAGACCCTTCCACTTGGCAAAGCGTACATGTATTCTAAGTAGTATACTATAGTATAGCCTACTCTGCGTCGGCGTCTGTAATTAGAATACATTTGCGGATGCGCTCGTAAATCTTCTTACCACGAACGACGCGCACAAACTAAAACGTCAAACGCCTTTAGCACACGCGGGTCGCTACAGAAGAATAATCTACCTATGCTATAGCTTAAGCAACTATAGCTACCATAGTACAGAAATTGATTAGCAGAGGCTGTTGCTGTTTTTGTCTCTATAGCTATACTAGTTTTTTTTTTTTTTTTTCGTTTTCTTTCTTGTATTTTTTGATAGACCCTATTAATATTGTTAATAACTCTTACACTTACTATAGTTCTTAAAGCTAATAGAGACCTCGGTGTAACATTTCATGCGAGGGAGACATGAGATTGCATGCAACTCTCTCTTCCTGCCCTTTTTTGCCTTTTTCTTGCCTGAAATTATTTATGGGGGGTCAAAAGTGAAGAGCACAAAGTTCAAGAAGGAAATAGTAGTCCAGTTTAAAGTCTGCCACTGTGTCAGGCAAACATTAAGAGCTGGTATAAGTGCTGTATCCAGGTGGAGTGTACGATTGAAAGAGTGAAAGGCCTGGTTAGCTATAACAAGATATTACGTCAAGAAGAAAGCGGCAGTAGCAGGAGACGGAGCAGGGGCAGCAAGAGCAACGGCAACAGCCTTACAGGCATTTCTTGCCGAGGTGTGCCAGAGCTGTGCATTGCTACTGCATGTTATGGAATCTGGATGTAATCGCTGTCAGTGCCAGTAGCCTGGCAGGATCCAAGGCCCCATCAGGCTGAGCAAACATGCAATTACAATCGGTAGGCTACTGGTCTAGGCTGAATGCGAAAGGAAGAAGGAAGAGAAAGCTGATCTGAGTTTTCAAAAACCTACAGTGCTAAAATTCGTAACAGAGGAATATGGTGCCAAGCTCAAGTCTACACTATTAAACGATAAGAGCAGGAGAGTAAATCTACGGGCAGACGCAACAGATACAGACACAAACATTCGAGATCTACGTATACACGTATGCTGAGCATGTGCTGAGCAGAGATGGACAATTGCGCAATCAAGACGCCTACGAGCAGCCGAGGTAGATGATGAACAGAGTGTAGACAGAGTTGAATAGAGTATGAGCAGTAGCTAGCTAGACATTACTATATTAGCAGTTACTAGAGTACTCACAATGGCATTCACAATGGCATTCACAATAAACCTGTATTCACAATAAAAACTTGGTACAGAAGGAAAGGAGTTCGAAACAATGGTCATAACTATAGGTACAACGATATGAGATTTGATGAAAATGATCAGGACAATGGTGATCATGATAACAGTTGCAGATACAAATTGGCGAGCTCACTCCAACAGCTGGATTTGAATGCCCGCGTTATTCTTCAAGAAAGAAGGCAACATAGAGGTACCGCAGTACTTCTTTGCAATGTCGAGATCCAAGTTCATGTTAGCCAGTCAATGTCGATGCAATTCTCAGCCCCAATCTTTGAAACTGCAACTCCAGAAACAACACTCATGAGCTTGTTTAGACCTACAATTGTGTAGTCTGGAGTCAGAGAGGCTTCCCGACGAACCATATACAGACAGACTCAATTGCGACGCACGCACAAGTTTTCTCACTTCATGGAACCAAGAAATTGCAAGTCTAAAACCTTAATACTCCACAGTCGGCACACACAGAAATCAAGATTTTCCTGGCTACATCACACTTAGCAGAAAGATCCTAGGCGTCTGATACAATTAGCACACCAAACGGGAGAAAGTATTCCAGCCCGTGCAATATACAGGGCGTGCTTGAGCGAGAAGGACCAAGTCGCAAAAAGGGGGGAGGCATTGAGGTAGGGAGGGATGAGCAGCTGTACAGAGTAGTCCATCTCGGCAGATAGCCCTAGCTATAAGAGAGTGTGGAAGAGCCAGAGACGTCGCGGCTGCTCATGATCAGCCTGCAGTTTCCTGACACCGGGGCACAATAGCAGTCCAGTCAAGCGTCAATGTGGTCAACGTACTAAAGTGGGGGGTACCGTAACTGTGCTGTACGAAGCACCCGAATGGTGAATTAAAGGCAAAAAGAAAACAAAAAAACACAGGGCACCCTCCAGGCTGGCACCGCTGACTCTGTGTGTACAGGCGCTGTGTATTGTAGGCTCTGCGTAGCGCAGCACTGCGATTGCTTGCAATTGTCTGTGAGTCTTTGGTGTTGGAATCGAGACCGTTATCGAGACAGCCGCGGTAGCCACGGCAAGATATCTAGATGATTCTGCATCTCAAGTCTTAAGTTTCAAATCTCATGTCCTGGGTAGAACCTACAAACATCTTACGACTTCATGATCATGATCATGAGAGCTTGAAACTGTGTCATGTAGCGGTGTCTAAGCTTAGTCACTTAAACCATATTGAAGAAGGATGCGGACAGGGTGGTCTGCGATTGAATGCTGGTTAACCGACATGTTTACCGTATGGATACATTCTCAATTGATTGACTCCATTCAATTCGCGTCAATGAAAGCCTTGACTCTTCAACTTTCAAGTCAGATCAGTCCATTCAGCGAGTTTCAGTCTCGTTTGGCTCAATCAAGCTCAGTTTCGAGGGCCCTAGTCACCTTACCTTATAGCTCAAATGTGTCTGGTCACCTCATCAATACATGGTGATTACATGGAACATACATTCAAGTCGATTCAACGCAAGCTCTTGAATCCTATACCTATTTCTGAGATCTGTTTTGTCCTATAGCCCCATGGTTCGCTTCGAGACCATAGCTACAGCTGGCGGTTCACAGGTAGCTTAGATGTGGTTCATGATGGTTCAGTGAGATTCAGTCCTATTTGGTTCAATCCAGCTTTCACCAATAATCCTCTTTGGCTCAATTGAGGATAATTTGGAGTTCATGTTTTTACTTATTTTTTTTTTTGTCTCCTCCTTCATACATGTGCTACAAGAAAATACGAACATACAAAATAATTTTTTTGCCGTTTCCAAACCTTCTTGGTCGGTCATGAAGTTTAAGCCTGCATTGTTCGATCGCAACAGCTGCAGTTGTTTTGCGCACAGGCGTTACTTCCATAAAAGTCAAGCTCGGGATCTGGACGTCGACCATTGATATAGGATACCGATATCGTCCAGGTGGTATACGGCACTGTGTGGTCTACTCGGTGTTGCTTGTGTTAACATTCAAAGTCCCGTCGGCTTGGGCCGAGACTTCGAACTTCCAAGCATTGCGACCGTAGAAGGATACCAGAAGCAGCTTCATGCGTAAAGAAGCAACGGTAGCACCGGCAGTATTATCAGCAGTGCTCGCAGCTTTGATGCCTACTATCACTGCTACAAATGCCGTAATAGTTGTTTGTTACTGCTACAATAGCTCATATCGGTGAAGTTACTCGTTTGGCTCCTGCCGCTGCTGCTACCACAGATAATTAAAGTACACCGGTACGCATGCGTCCTGATCATGATCGTAGAATCATAGCATCACAGAATCCCATTGATCAGTTACACATGGCAATTGCAGTCGACGAACGTGCAACAGCTGATCGCGGTCATGAACACAGTAGCCTTACTGAATCAAATTAATCAAACACATCAAGCACATTGAACGAAATGCGCGAGATGTGTACATCTAAAGAACACTGATATGAAAAACAACACATGGAGGAGCCTGGGTATACTGTGTTTAGAATAGACGAAACAGAAAGCCACAAGAAGTTGAAGCTTAAGTCAAGGAAACACCCTCATCAATAACGTGAGATAACAATTGCAAATTCCCACCCTCGAGTCCGGGCCCATCGCGGCATGAAGCATCGCGTTTCCCTTTGCATGTGTTTGCATGTTTGTTATTATATTCTTTTTACGTGCGTGCGTGTGTGTGCGCGAATGAATGAGTGAGTGCGTGTGTTTGCACAAAATTTGCAGCACCACCCCGAAGACGTGCGTTTGTCTGTACACCTGTATAGTGTGAGAATGCGCAGTGCACCCGGGACGTCTTGGTTACCCGCTCGTACGCTAAGTCAACGTCTGACTGTGTGACCTGTTGGTCTGCCAGGTACTAAATATTGATGTTGATTAATATCCTGCTAGCCGCTACAGTGTGCTACAGTGTAGTCGACTACTCGACGTCTATATTAGGTCTTGGGCATACAGATGGCTAATCGTAATCACAGTTGCAATTGCAACCTGGGCCTAGCAGCTGTAGCGGACGTTACAAGCCTTGTTATGTGCATTAACTTTATTAGTATTGCAGTGTTGACATGGTGTTGCCATATGCTGCCTACACTGCCTGGCTGCCGCTACAAAAAATGAGACTGCTGGATACCTTCTAAACCTCAGCGCAAATCAATGTGGTCACGACCACTACTCACATACTGACATGGCACTGTCTACCTTTCTTGCGTTTGTGCGTAAATTTGACTGCACATTGCTGTTGCTAACATGTTGCACGCGGCCCGACTTACATGCGCGAAGCCGTGGACCGGAACTCTGTGGCTCCGTGACACTATACTATGCTATATCGCTGTCAGCCAGCACGACCGGACGCGCTCATGTCGTCGACGACTTGCCAACGTCAGCGACGTCTTGTCTAATGGCTGGTACTTACCGGTACACGCATTGTATAATAAGTAAACAAGAGCTCGAGAAAGTAAAAAAATAAATATCGTGTATATACAACAATATCCTATTATAACTACGGTGTTATAGCCTTCATGTTGAATTTGTCTCTATGTTTACCGGCCGCCTTTTTTTGGTTTGGGCTCGGGTGCTCAGTCAGACTCACAATAGAACGCATGGTACATGATGAATGATGATAAATTTTGAAAAATTTTCAGAATGAAAAAAAAAATACATATATAGATATTTTTTATCTAGCTTGTGGTGTTTCTGCTCCGCTTGGCACGCCGTTCGATGCGCTTTGGATCGAGCGAGATCAAGCATTGCAGCACATGTTCAAGGGGAGTCTGGGGAGATTGGTCTACTCAGACTCTGGTAGTCGCTCCAAAGAACTGTCTTTACCGGTATAGGACAGTACTGTACTGTAATGTACTGTATTGGACAGTTAAGTCTGCGTGTGTGTGTGTCTCTCAAGCCTCAAGCAAAGGAGGAAAGGAGCAAAGGGTGGTTGTCTGAGTTTGGAGGCGCAAGCCATCTCACATGGATGATGATCATGAGCGCGTGAGGGATGCAAGGAGCTTTCGTAGGCTTACTGGGTGGTTGGGTTTCTTTCATGGCCATGTGTTTCTTGATCTTTTTTGCTCACATCTATCTGTAATTGTCCATACTGGTAGTTTGACTGTCCATTGTGATTGTTTGAGGAAGCGATTTTCGACGCGATATATATCGAGGCTCGATCTCTCAGTGCAAGCGAGTAGTTCACTTTCAGGGCGTCAGCCTCGGGGAGGGGGGCAGAGTCTCAAAGAGAAGCAAAAACGGCCTATGGGTCAGTCGAGGCTGCAGCAAACAGTAGCGAACTGTAGCAAGCCGTGGCCATATGCATTGTAGTGACTGGACTGTACGAGATTCTCTAAGCAATCAATCCAAGCAGAAGGGAGTGCTGCCTGCTGTATGCCTGCTTCATGGTGTTAACAGTGTTCACACGAAGTTTGCAGCATCAACATTGTAGTATTTGCTTTTGGTAGTGTCATCACTGCCATATTATAGTCCTAGAGAAGAGCCCCAGTTTGATTGCAATTGCTCCATTGTCTGCTTTTTCAAGTTGCTCAAAACTTGAAGCTTAGTGTGTACCTAAGGGTTTTCACCGGCTACAACACAGTTGAACACTCAGACACCCGACAGGCTCTACAGATCCTGCCCAATTGATACATTTTATAGCATGCACTGTTGTTGAAAGACAAAGGTCCTATAAAGCCTCTCGAACAAGCAAAAAGTGCCAAATCAAGCGGTACCAACGTTCGACGTCAACGCTGGGTTGGAAAGTTCAGATCAAGAATCTCAGATCAATTGTACGGGACCGTAGTGAACGTTAGGGATGGTCATGAATATCATAATACTACTAATCCTCTTTCTGAGTCTTTGCTATGCATGTGGTGTTTTTGAATCGTTGTAACGCTCGAACGACTGAATAGATCAATTATCAAAAGCGGCAGGAGTTTGAAAAGAAAAAAATAAAAATAAAAAAACGAGTCCAAGCATGGGTATCCCAAACAACTCACATAAAACAGCCTTGAATGAATTTCGATCTATGCGAATCGAGATCTCTTATATAAAAAGTCTTAACAACTGCGCCAATTGTGACGAATTGCAATATACTAGAATAGCCTGCTCGATATAGATTTGCATTTGTGTAAGTGCAACTAGACCATCAAGGGCGTCGGTTAAAGTACTGTTTAATTTGGATTGCTTTGGCGAGACACTCCGAGACAAGGTTGAGCGAAGCATCTGCAAACGAGCTACGTTTTAAGTTGCAACGTTGGACTGTTGAAGTTCACTCGCAATACTTGGAGCCCTGTAGTCTACAGTTTAGTTAATGGTAACAATTCTTAAGAATCGAGCTTGCAATTGCCACAATGAAGAGCATTCGTATGTCAAAAGATAACAACAATCAATGGCATACGCATCAGAATGAGAAACGCCGAAACCAGAAACATCAATACCTAAATATCAAAAGCAAAGCAGTCATGATAAAAATTGAAACACTACAAAAGCTCTAGCAGCACTACGTTGAAACCGCCATCTACAGGTTCTCTTCCATTTGAATAAAGCTGTGCTGCCATTTGTGTAGGCTTCAGAAGTTTTCCCATAATCTAATAGATACAGTTTAAATGCCTAGTTCTTGGATTTGAAGTTGCAAATGTGTGAAACTCTGCTTGCCACCGGTATATTAAATGTCGATTCCTATCAGGCTAACGTCTTTTTTCTTGAGTATGTGTGTATGTGTGTGTTTCAATTCATGGTCCGACTCCAGCAATTGCAAGGATATTGAAATAAATGTGTACATTGTATCCGTTCGAAAAGTGTTAGTTCAAGTATCAGCCGAAAGGCTCAAATTGCCAATGCCAAGTCTTGAATTGGAGCTCTGGTAAAAGCTCTTATGAGCAATGTGCTCACATTGCTAAGGCTTAGGATCAGGGCTATAATCAAGCTCAACCGGTATCTCGGTTCTCCAGATCTTTATTGAGCGAGATTCTGCGATCTAGCACACGATCCAAAAGACCCTCCTCAATGGCTTATATGAACGTCGTAGTCTAGTCTGATCTAGAGTCGTGAGAAGAGCTATAGCTAAGCTTGTGAAGGGCTCAAAAATAGCAACGCCTGACTAGCCGTTTCCAGAAAGCTTAAGCCTTGAGTTTTATTATTGCCATCCAGAGTTTCCTTCCAGGGTTCCCTTCCAGAGTTTCCCATCCAGATTCGACAACTAGATTCTACAGCCAGATTCTACAATCAATTGAATCCTCGATCGACCCCGAGCGGTAGACACCAAGTAGACGACACCTCAACTCTACCGCAGTTTGCCGCAGTCATCTATAGGCAGAGCTTAGAAAATCAGGCCTGGGTTCAAGTGTATTAATGACGTTTTTGTTTACGTTTATTTTCTACCTCACGAATTATGACAGGTGCAATTACCATTGGCTAATCGATATTTTGGACATGTTGCTCACGACATGGTATCTCTAGTCTCTCTTTTCTTTTTCTTTTTCTTCTTCTTCTTCTTCTCTCTTTGCTGGGGATCTCTTTCCTTCACATTCGCATGTATTGATTTCATACACATATTTTCTTTTTCTCTTTTTCTCTTTGCTTTCTCCTT
Source organism: Geotrichum aggregatum (assembly GCA_030564925.1). Classification (NCBI taxonomy): domain Eukaryota; kingdom Fungi; phylum Ascomycota; class Dipodascomycetes; order Dipodascales; family Dipodascaceae; genus Geotrichum; species Geotrichum aggregatum. The sequence continues at coordinate 284,358 of JAJMAH010000002.1, forward strand.
TCTTTTTTCCCTTTCTCTCCCTCTTTTTAGAGTATCTGCATAAAGGATAACATGCATGGATCTGCATTTGTCATTGGTTACAATTACTGCCCGTCTGAGCTGCATGCATGCATGTGCTCTTTCGTCAAGTTTATAAATGTGCGCACACTTGCTTTCGGTGTGCTGACTCAGCCATAGTGTGCCCAGACGTCGTTGACTGTGCGTTCACCCCCATACAAGCGCTACACTGTGGCCTCGGAGTCGGCGTTTAGAAGGTAGGCAGACAAGCAGATAAAGAGACAGAGACGACTCTAGACAGTTAAAAATTTGGTTGGATCAGTGACGGCCCGGGTCCCGGCCGTGGGCGTGCGGTACCCTATATAATAGAGCCGCTTATACTAGCCTGCTGCGCCAAACAGCGCATGTTTTGCAACGCGTACGCTTGAAAGCCAACAGGTAGAACCAACTGGTGAAGCCAGCATGCTTTGATTCTTTCGATCGCTCTTCTCTTTTTTTTTATTTTAATTTATTTATACATGGCTCTTTTGAAAGGTCTTGGTCATGATCATGAGAGTGGTTATGTGTGTATATCCGCGAAATGATATAGATATATTTCTTCTGCTGCTTCCCTCTTGCTCAAAGTCCGTCCCATCCGTGTATTCGCGTTACTTATGTACGTATACTTTCTGTCATTCTTACATTTATACATTTGTATATTCATATATTCATACATTCATACTGCGTTATACACTAGACTACTCTTGCTAACATTCAATTTACCGTTGCAATAAGAATCAGCCATCATCACAGTAGCTCATAGGATTTCACACATCAGACCTACAACGTTAAAGTCAAACTCCTTTACGGACTTGCAGCGGTAACAGCAGCTCTCCGTAGCACCCATAAATCATTTGGAAGCCCTTAAGGATTCCTGCCACTACCCACTGCTCGCTACCATATATATATTTACCATACATACATAGCAATACATGTCTAGCCGGGCGCCAATTGCAAAACGCGCGTAAAATTACCGGTCACTAACTAGGTAGGCAACTCCCTACCACTAACGTGTATACGAAAGTAGCGGCTTCCGACTGCCGACGCCATATCCTCGCCCTCATGAAGAAATAAAAAAAAGAAGAGCGTAGATTTCGTGGGCTTAGCTTGTCTATGGGCTATGACTAGCGCTAATCTTTCTAAAGCTTGCAACAAGATGGCTCAACTGATCCAGTTGCCACAATATCAATATTGGAAGCCCTCGAAATGGCAGGCCAACTGCGGCAGACCAGTTGTAATAAATGTCTCCTCGAGTTGTCCAAGGCTAGAGTCAACCGATAGAAGCTATGGCTTAAAGCTTATGGAGCGTTTGGGAATACGAGATTAAGTGCCCAAGATGTTCAACTGGCCTTGATAATATTTGGCTACAGCTAGCTTGACAGGAGCGTAGAGCAGCAATAAGAGCATGAGGTATCCAGCCGCACGTACAGTTTCTCTGGAACAAAGGAAATAATGTCAAAAAAACTGCCAGAAATTTGACAGAAATAGCCCATAAATGTAAACTATACTCAGATTTCTTCAAAAATCTACATAAATCAGAAGCATGAACCATTGATCTTCCATCAAAATATACTAATTGAAACAAGTGGAATAGTCTAATTGACGTGAACCTGCATGCAAATGCACTGTTACTGCTTTCTAGGACTAAAGCAGATAAGGTTAAGAGTTAAATAATTGCTTTTTCCTGTTTTTTTGGGAGGGCGACAAATCGTAGTTGTTTGTCTGGTAGGTTCTTAACTCGGATTGCCTAGAATTCATGGGCTCCTGAATTTTGTTTGGCTAGAAGCTATACGAAGATGGCCCATAAGCTATTGATACAGCAACCCGAATCTCTGGGCCTGAAAGTTGCGGTGTCCATGTTGACATGTGAGCGTGTAAACGTATAAAGTTGCTGAGAGCAAAGCCCTGACGTGCCCTTGCTAAGTCCTATCAAAGTCCTATCAAAGCCCTACCAAAGCCCTATCAAAACTTTAAAAGCTGTAAATCCTCTAGTAGGGAAGGTTGAGATAGCAAAGGGAGCGTCTAGGCAGAAGCCATAGCGCAACGACAGTATGATGCCAATATGCAAATGATCAAGAGTTCACGATCGAGGTTTGCATATGCATCATGTTTGAGGGAGAAGGAGAAACATCTAGAAAGCAAACAAGAAAAAAAAAAGAGGTGTGTACAGTTGTTGCTATTGTTCTCGCGATCGCATAAAAAAAGAGGTTGCCAGGTAGGAGCAAACATACTGCAGCCTCATGCCTCAAGAAAAGATGGACGTAGTAGATAGATTTGATGGTACTGAAATATCTGAGCTTAGGGAAGCTGTTCAAGTCGACATACACATTGCGCGCATGCTGTCACAGGAATTTCAAACAGATGTATGGCATACTACAGTAGTTCATCTAGAGAGGGATAGAGCAGAGTGAGAAACTCTGTAGAAGAAGTAAGATCCGAGATTTCAAATCGCGACAAGCTGCCTCTATAAAGAAACTACAAGTAAACTACGACAAGCAGAGTTCAATAAACAAGAAGCTTAAGTCGCTAGCCAAATGAATACAAAAACCTTAAACATAATGGACTGCGCACAGGCATTGCGCACAAACATATCTTGGTTGCGTGAAAGTGATTGTTATTTGCCTATTGTAGGACAGTGGACATTACGTAAGATACAGAGGTATACTGGCGCTGGAGCTTGTCTGATGACTGAGTGGAGGTTTCCTAGATTACTAGACAGGTCTGCTGGACTACTAGTGATGAGTTACTACGACTGGCCTATAACAACTGTGACCCCATAATGTCTTTTTGATGGCTAATGAACAAGTTAGCAACATTGTTGTTGAGTTTGCCGTAGCTTTATAGCTGGTTAGAATTTCTAAAGACACACACAAGCTTTTATCTGCAGACAAATGGCATTGCCAGCAGGAGAACCTACAGAAGCGATATTGCCTTTAGACTAATACGTACAATCTGCTTTGCCTAGCGCAATCAGCACCCTCTTTAGCGCTAGCTATTCCCTACTCAGGGCTTTTTCGGCAGACTTGAAGCCATGCGGGGGGAAGAGAAGGAGAAGGGGGAATATATATACAAGTTTGGCCTCTTGCTCTCATCCTGGGCCCTTCGAGCATGAGGCACCTCTCTTCGTGTTTTTGTTTGGACTTTTGCATATACCATACTGAGAGCTGCTTGTAACAAAAGTATTCAAGAGTATGTTGTTTACTGCCGGTACATGTATGACAACTTTATTCGATTTTAGGTGCTTTTTTATATATTGACTGGAAGTTCTTCTCCGGTCCCGTAGTTCCAGTCCGCGTCCACGTCATTCATGATCTTGTTAATTCTTGTTTGATGTTTATATATAGTTGTTAATCCCGTCCTCACGTTGGCTTTTGATTTAGCTTCAATGCAAGCATTTAAATTCTGCTCTTGCGATTGAACTGACCTTGGTTGGTTTTGCTGCTTGATTCAGCCGTACTGCTTTCATGTAGCGTATGTATGGCCCTTTCTATTCAGCCGTATTCGAATATTCTCAATAAAGCGTTTACTACAGTCTACCTCGGTTACTACTACGGTGGTTCTAGTACTTTCCAAAAGTTTCTGTTATAGCGCCTACAGCTATAGCTACTCCATCCCATCCTATAGCTAGTGAAACGATCCCGTCTAGTCGGCAGTGGCTCGTCACCATGATCAATATTGTGAGCACAGATCATTTCCGTGGATAATAATCACGATGGCCATTATAAGCTTGAGTGATTCGCTACCACGACCACTATCACTACCGTGATCACCAGCATAACCATTTTCCATACATGATTACCCGATGTAAGAGCATGAAGCATTTTTTCTATATATATATCTCGAGGACATCATACGTCGGCGTGTTTGAAATCCTCTAGCCGCCTTAGCCACTGGAAGGCTTCTATAATAGGTCAATTATAGACAATAGCATGTAATCAATTATTGTCGGTGTGCTATTGAAAGGTTCTCTCCCATTTCCAAACTTCAATGCCAACCAGGGCCCGGCCCGGACTACGATAACACGGCAGTCGCTGGACTCGGTAAAGCACACGCATACATACACGTAGAGTTTTCAGAACCTACACACAAATCATAAACGTAGCCCGTATGGAGATTGGCTCGATGCGTTTCGGGAGCTCTCACGCTTTGGAGCTGTTTGTCATTTTCAGCAAAGCCGTTCCAAAGCGTCAAGGCACATAAGCTTAAAGGCGTGAACGGCGTATAGCCGTGATAGAGCCGTCAAAGTCCGCTCAAGTCCGAACAAACGACCCATGATCAACATGACAGTTCAACGAAAACTGGCTAACGGGGAAGCGCAGTACGCGTATCAATATTGCAAGATTGTTGCTCTTTTGCGTTTGAATTTGCTTGAGCTGGAGCTTGAGCTGAAGTTTGAGGGCTTTGAGCTGTTAATATACTGTACGTCAATAGCACAAGAGCACAAGAGCACAAGAGCACATGAGTAAAGCAGAGCAGGACAGAGCAGTCATACTAAATCACAAAAGTATCAATTTGTTTCCAAAAATTTACGAGCAGCACACTTTCTCGCTACTTTTGTGATTCACAACATAGAGGGCAGTTGCAATTGAGCGCTATAGCCTCTTCTAGTTGACCTAAGCGCGGCTGTTGTAGACTAGTCCAGTCTGGTCTAGTCCAGCCTGGCCTACAGCTACGGAAAAAGAAAAAATAAAGGTAAGAGCGAAATTCAAGAGATGACGCATTTGCAGCGACGACGGCGACGGCAACGACAGGCCATGACCCAAAAGCTTGCCAGCTTTGCGCTTTGCAATAACCAGCTAGTAACTGCCAACACATGCACATAACAGAAAACTTATGAAGAAACCCAGTGAAATAAATTTGGTTGAGGTAAACATTTGAGCTTGTGAAGGAAACCTTTGGGGAAAAAAAAGAAAAGAAAAGGCCTAGCTCTTCTTACATTTGATCGTGATAACACTTGATTATAGAACGCCTGTAAAAAAACAAAAAAACAAAACGGGATTTGCTTTTTCATCTTCAAAAAAAGATGATCATGATTCATGAAAAAATATTTTATTTCTTTTTCCTTAATTAAAAACTTTATTCTTGTATGTATGGCAAAAGCTCCTCCTTTCTTTTTTTAACTTACTTATCATTATTATTGTATATATATATAATTTGTATTTCTTTTTCCTTTTCATTTTTGGATCGATATTGATTATTGTTCTGCAAATTCCTTTTTCTTCTGATAATATACCTAAGTTGCTTTTTTTTTTCATTTCGAGGCCTGGTTTTGGCCGCAATTATTCTAGAGATTTCGCAAGATTTCAGAGACTCCAGAGATTTCATGAGAATTCATAGATTTCTGTTCCATTTGGATTTCCATTTCGAGCTTGGTATTACATGTATGAAAGTGTTATAGATTATAGATGTTGCTTTTTTTTTCTCTGATATTTTTTCATACTTCTCAGTTTTTACTGTAGATGGCTATAGCTCCTTTGCCTCCTATAACTTCTATAGCACATATAGTACATCTCGGCAGCTTAAATTATAAACCAGTCTATGCTCAATGTTCTATATAGAATCTTTCCTCTTCAGCAGCCGCTGTAATACCATGCCTGGTCACTTAGGCTTGGGATCTTATATAGCTTCAACATTCCTCATTTTGTTTATAAACTTCCATCAATCCATGACTTTTGGGCCATTTCCACTTTGCTCTGACATTCCACAGCTTTAGCTAGTCTACTCTGATTCATTCTGCTTCATCTAGCACCTACTAGCTTTCTTCTCTGCTTGAGCTCCGCTTCATCTAGCATCTACTAGCTCAAACCTCTTAATCCCTGCCCCGTCCTCAACCTTCCTGCCCTGCTCCATTCTCTGATCTTGTTTCTGGTGCCTGCCACTTTCTTCATCTCATCATTCCATACAAGCATCTCTGTCTACCGTGCCTACCGTTTCTACTGTGTGTCTACCGTTTCTGCTGTGCCTACCGTGTCTATCCACCCGGCCCATCTATATTTACACTCTACACATCACGTCTCGTGCTTAAATACCTTGCTCTTCCCCCCGTCTACATCCCTCTCATATCAACATGGACACCTTCCTTGATCCCAAAGCATTCTCTTCTCTGGACCTTCAACCCGCTCTTCCCTACATTGTGGACCCCCATACTTCCTACTTTATCATGCCGGATCAAGTGAATCAGAACCAGATAAACCAAATGAACCAGCTGAACCAAATGAACAGCTTCTCAGACTACCAACCATACCTCTATTCCCAAGCAGCCATGCAGCAGCCTGCTCACCATCCCTCTACCTACTCCTACATCCCCAAATCCCCCTCCACCGTCTCCCTCAATTCAAACTTTTCTTTCTCCTCCGCCGCAGAGTCGGCTCTCAATGACTCCACTGAGCCCTGCTCTCCAAAGAGAGAAATGCCCTCCTCCCCCCAATCAATCTCTCCGGAGCTGACAGTGCCCAATCTCTACATGTCCAACGCTCTGCCCAACACCTCACCGATCGCTGCCGCCGCTGGCTATGCCGCAGCCACTCCATACTCTCAAATCAACCCTATCTTCAGCATCCCTACCCAAGACATGCTCCACTACAGCATGAGCTCACCCGATCTCACAACCCCCATCTACTCTTCCTCCGTACCAAGGTACTCTCATTACCTTGGAGCACCCGACCAGCAGCAGCACTACATGGCCTACTCGGCCTCCCCTCCTTCCTCCACCCTGCGCGGCGTGTCGAAAGCCCGGCGCAGCACATCTGTATCTTCCACATCCAAGTCTAGCAACACTTCTCCGCGCAGGCGCTCAAGCAATGCCTCGCCCGGACCCATTCCTGCCACCATTCCTACCATGGTACAGCGCGATAGCAACGGCGTGGACTGGATCCAGTTCGTGTACTCAAAGGAACGGGTAAAGACCAGCTACACGATACGCTGCGACATTGAGAGCGTCAATGCTGGCGCCGTCACAGCTTCCGAGGGCAGCACTAACGCATCTTTGGGTTTCGACTCTTCAAGCAACACTGACCCCTCTTCTTCTCCATCCGCTACAACAACAACAGCAGCAACACCCTCATTAGGAGAGCCCCTGACAGACGAATTCAAGCGCGCAAACTGCATCTACCCACGCGCAACCGTGCCTCCCTCCGAATACAAAGGCAACCGCCAAAAATATGAGACCGAGTGCAACTACATTGGGTGGTGTCTTTCTGCCCTGAACCCCGTGCTGCAGGGCCAGCGCGGGCTGATCCAGCGGGCAGTTGACAGTTGGCGCAACACTAACGCGAACCTGAGCATGCGGTCGCGCCGAGTCCGCCGGATGGGTCGGCGCCAGGAAAAGCTGAGGTGCAAGGGCATGGCAGCGGCTGCTGTGGCTACTCAAACTTCAAGCTATGCTGCTCATTCAAATATGTCATATTCTGCCGCCGCTACTGGCGGAAATGAGGCGTACAACCAGGCGTATGAAAACATGGCTGCTGCTGCCAATCAGGGATATCCTGCACAACAGTACTTGCCAGCAGCAGTATATTTGGGAACCCCACAGCAACTGGTGACGAGGAGTTGTTCGAGCAGTCCGCTTGACCAGCAGCAATTGTGCCAAGAAGCATCTCAATCTCAGGTGTATCAGCATCAAAATCAAGAATAATTTTTTGGCTTTACTCTGGAATCTTGTGTATTTATTTGGAATCTTTTCTAGGAGGCCTTCACTGTGTGTGTGTCTGTGTGTGTAAAAAGGCAACAAAGGTGTGCGGGCCATCGTTTCTACATTAGCTGTTGATTCTAATGGAACATAAAAATAAAAAACATTTTTACAATTAACAGGCAATGACAATGGCAGGAGTAACATAGATTTTTGAAAAAAGACTTTGACAAAAGAACGTGTAGACTTAAAGGAACATGACGAAAGAGCCCAAAGTTGCCTAGGGTAGAGATCTCATGAGGCCTCAAGTTGCAGTTGGATGAACATGAAGACCTAAAGGAAGCCCCAAGGAAGCTCTGAAGAACCTCAAGTAACTATCAGCAAAGCCACACAATTGCCAATTCCACTGCAGGCATGTAGATGCAATACTTAGTGGCACTACAGTGTATATGAGGTCCAAAGCTTTGATCTAGGCTAATGCTTTATTTCAATATTACAAGACGCTGTAGAATGTAGGTTGTATTGATTTTGATTCTTGTCTTGAACCATGTCGGGCCTAAGCCAGTACCGTTTTTGTCGATACCAATAGCGCTAGTTTTTATTAGAGCTCTACAGCATATCTTGACACCTGGTGACCGGGAAAGAAAACTGGCCTCATGCTATAGTGAGTAAGACGGCATTCTCAGCACACTTAATAGTACGTGGTAACTCTGGGATTTACATTAAATACAAAGGGTCCAAACACAAAAGTCTCAAGCTAAAGGACAAGCAAAGGCAGCAAAGGCAGCAAGAACACCACGTCCATTGATCGCACACAAACTTGCTATTTGGTCCAGGCTGGTGACTGGACAGGCACGCCATTGGTAAGAAGGGCCAGTGGCCGCTAAACTCGCTACTACCGTTAGCCACTCAAGCCCTGTTGGCGTTGACCAAGTAGACTGTAGGGTACCAGACAGTTTGCACTACGACTTTTGTTTGGCCAAGTAGACTAGAATCTGGCTGGTCTATATAGTATATTGATCCAATTGGCCCTAGTCAATTGCAACGCGCTCGTTCACAATAAGATTGCAGCAGCAGGAGTCTAGTCTTGATAAAGGCGTTTGCTCCATCGTTTCTTTATTGCTTCATGAAGAATTTTCTCCGCAGAACCATCGCTGAGTTCTCGCAAACCTGTCATGCCCGTGGAAGCTGCGTCAATCGTACTAGTCGAGTCCGTTGTTCAAGGTTCTAGGGCGGGACAAATAGTACTAAACCGTAATCAGCCGTGATTATAGTTACTGGGAGATTCAGCCCCATCGACGTATTCCATCTAGTTATAACCTTCTTGGACAGATTGACAGATAGGATGCGCAGGCTCTTCACATGTGCTCACTCCCTTTCCTGAGCCGTGGCTCTCCAAGCTTGGCTTACGCCGGTACCATATCACGATCAATTCTATTTCAATAACGAGTACTTACTAAATCGATTAGTCCATAGCTGTAGTTATAGCTATAGCAAAGAGATCTATAAAGATTTACATTGACTTTCAGGCAGAGTCCAAGTCCTATATCAATAGGTAAGGCAGCTAGCCCAGCCTTTAAGGGGCTCCAAGCAGACCAAAATAGGCGAGAGTGACATAATGGGTGCCTGGACAAAGCGACGACAGCTGCAACTGTTTTGATTCGATTATTCAGGCTCAAAAATGCTCATGGTCCAGCCAGACTCTAGTCCTATAGGCCTTCGCATTGGGCCCCTGTAGTTGCTCTCACTGACTCTCTCAAAATCTTAGGGACTTGCTTGACCCGTCGCACGCCTCACCTGCTTTAAAACATTGCTTTCAATGCTCTGTCTAGGTTCTTGACAATTGGCAAAGCGGTCTCTCGAATCAAGACACAAACTGTCCCCATAACCAGGCCTAGGACGAGAGCAGCCGCTTTCAATGAGCTACCAGCCTACCTGCCACTTTTGGTCATGACCGTTGATAGAGTTGGGCCAAGCTAGGCAGTTGAAATATAAAGCATGAGGATCGAAGCACTAGCTACTCCTCTGACTTATCTTTGCTCTTTTAGGGGAATGTCATTCCTGTTTGATCAAACAGACTGTTGATTTCAAAAAAAATAAAAACAGATGGTGAAGAAGATCTTATAAGCTTTCCTTGAAAAACCCTTTGAAAGAAGCCTTTAAAAAAAAATAGAAACAATTGCGAAATTGCAAGATTTCAATGATTATTTTATTGAGATAGAAAACACATGCGTATGGTTATTCAGCTCGTTCGCCGCAAAGTCATCCCACGTTTAGGTAGCCACGAGATGCTTTGAAGATCTGGGTATCTTGAGCCAAAGCATCGATATCATGCCAAAATACCCAAGAGCGAGCCTAATGTCATAGAGTATTCACAGACGACGTTAGAAAGGGTCGCTCGTGCAAGTCCTGCAAGTCATCGTGAAATCGTCGTCCTTTAGCCTTTTGTCTAGACACAAATGCTTGTGGGGCTGTCGCCAATTGCAACTTAAATAACTGCTTTATAGTCAATGACCCTTTGACTCTCACCCACTTGCCTACTGCTCATTGTCTATTGCCCACTGCAAGCGTGTCGCTGCCCAAACGTGTCGGCACTGAAATGACCATGCTTTTCAGCTGGGTTGGACCACTGCTGGATTGGTAATAAAAAATGGTAAACATGGCCACTCAAATTTAGGTTGCGTGTGAACAGCTGCTAGGACCTTGTTTGCCTCGCCTCTTTTCGGCTTCGTTGGTTCTGACTGAAGGTTAGCGGCCGAAGGATATGGTTTTGGTGGTTCATCGTGATTTTCAGCTCCCGCAAGTTCCCGGTTGAGCCCACACACGACTTTTCTTGCTTGCACATATTTTCATGGGGGAGCCTACCCGACCGCCCGTGAGGCTTTCACGGAATATGAGGTAGATCTACTGCCGTGGTAGCTACCAACAGATCTTGTTTACTCTACTGAATAACTTACAATGTCAAGCAGGCTTTTTCGTTAAATTAGGTAAAAAGTATGGCGTTGGGTCAGAACGCCTTGTTCTTCACAATAAAACCCTCTTCTCTCCCACTCCCTTTCAACTTTCATCTTTCATCCTCACACCACTACAGACCAAAAAAAAAAATGTTCAGCAGACGCAAGTCAGGCAGGTCATATTCATTGACTTCGTACACCGGCGTAGGCCCTGTGCCACCCAATGGCCATGGTGCCAATGCCGCCGCAATTGCAGCAGCCGCCAGCGTGACTGGTGGTAGCAGCAGAAGCAATTCTTTGTCTTCTCAAGGTATGTTTTGATTGATTCGTATAATTTTTTGGTCTTTTGCTAACTATACAAGCTGCTGCTGCCGCAATCCGAAGACACTCGTTCACTCAGGAGTCAACCCAGGCGCTAAACCAATTGCGCAACCAAGGATCAAATCACCGTAATGCCCGGCCCAAATCACAGGTCACCACCGCAAAGCGCACCGTGAATGCCGATAGATCAATGTCTCTCACGACGACCACAGTCCGCAATATGGGTTCCTTTGAAATCGTTACGTCTAAAACCACTCCCATTAGAACAAAGCAGCCTCGAAGAAAGTACGCGTCATCTATCCTGTCTTACGAGAGTGATTTAGACTCCGTCTTGGAGGAAGATACTGTTTCCAGCAGGCCACGCCGCTATCAACAACACAGGCCGGCATTCGCAGCTGTTAATGAAATTGCTCAGCCGTCGGTGCCGGGCAAACACAAGCCTCCAGCGCGTACAATGTCACCTAGCAAATCAGCGCTGAAGGACGGCCGTTCAGCCTCACTGAGATCATTGCGCTCTGATGATAACCACAGCCCCACGCTACACGCGCTGGGCAGCCATCAACACCAAGGCAGCAGAGTCTCTTTCACGGGCCAGCCAGCGACAGGGCGGCGAAGAACTTACATCAAAAGAGACGATGGTGACAGCGACGATTCAGACTCCGGAAACTCTGTATACTCCGACGCTTCTGAGTACCTACCAATGCCCAATATACTGAACGTTGTGTCCGTCTCAAAGCAATCGCACCCCAATGCCCAAGTTTCGGCGGCAGCGACGGCAGCGAAAAGATATAGCAAGGTAGCGCCTCCAGCTCAACCGTTCAGTGCGGCAGCAGCGGCAGCGGCCCGCTCATCTACGCAACACAATGGTTTGCCTCAACCCAAACGACTATCTGTCCCTGCTCAGCGGAACAAGCCGGTCGGTGCGTCGAATGAGAATGCAGAATTCTCTGAGCAAGAGTTCGACCAAAGCGATGTCATTTCTATGAACTCTAATTCATCGTGGCAGCCCAAGACAATGCGACAGTCGAAAATGGCACGGAGCATGCGCAGTGGCAATGACAATGACAATGGCAACGCATATGGTCATGGTGGTATGCAGGTGAGACAGGCTGGTGTGTTACCAACGTCAGGTGCAAATGGCTCAGCTCATAATAAGGTTCAACCAAGGCGGCGACCGCAACCGAGACCACCAGTACTAAAACAATCCACCAAAGACTACAGCCAATACGTACTGCAAAGAACACCGTCTAACTCATCCTTCGAAAAGAGAAAAGACAGGAAAGGAAGTATTACCAGCGGTTCGGCGTTCAAAATGATGTCGCTGCGTACACCCCAGGTTCCGCAGGAAATTTCTCCCATGGTTTCGCCCAAACTGAATCCTGTAGTATCTACTGGAAGCCAAGGCAGCTCCGTGCCAGCCAACGGGCGAAACCCCATGGCTAAGATTTTCAAGTCTCGATTTGCCGATTCCGATTCTGAGGATGAACTGCCTGCTCCTGCCGAGCCCACTTCTCCAACCCAAGGTTCATCCATTGCTAGGATGATTTCTGCTTCATTTCGTCCCCGTGGATTTTCTCAAAGTAGCCACTCTGGCGCAGTACCTGCGCCTCTCGTAATTGACTCCAGTGCTAGTGAGCCTGTAGTCCAGCCTCTGGCAAGTCCTGCGTCAGGGTCTAATATGGTTCGCCGGTTATCTTCGACTTTGCGGCCGCGTGCGTTTTCGCACAGCAGCCCACCACCTCCACTACCTGCAAGTGTAGCTGCCAATGAGGAACTTTCTAGTCTAGGATTGCCCATCACGCCGAATACGCCCAACACGCCTGAATCAGTAGGCAAGCCCAAAAAGAAGCGATTGGGATTCTTTTCGAGATCAAAGAAAAACACCTTGGAGCTGCAGCCGATTGTTGCACCACTTGTCATTACTAAGACAGAACTTCCCGATTTGCAAGAGCAACTGCAAGAGAAGCCCTCTGCAGTTCAGGCACCTCAGCTTGAACCACTCGAGCAACACAGGCCATTACGTATGGACGAAGACGTCTCTCAAGTGAGACCAGTGCAGGTGGTTGAAATGCCGAAGAAGCTGTTTTCAGAATCAGGCGTACCGGTACATGACTCTGCTGCACGTATGCATGCACCACCTGTTTTGGCCACACCTATAAGTCAGAAGGACAGCAACATAGTCAATGCGCGCGACGGCCCTTTCAGGGATTTCTCAACTAAAGAATCACCTTTGAGCAATGACACTAAGAGCCGTCCCGCTGCTGGAACTGCCCAAGTTCAGAAAGACGCTGCTGTTGAGTTTCCAGCAAGTGAGCTTTCTGCAAGTGAACCAACTAGTACAGATGTGAGTAAACATCCTTGGAACGTTGTTACTGGCTTTTATACAGACAAGCAAGTGGATGTGCCTGAGGGTGAATCTGTGAATAAGCCTGTGGATGAGTCAGTGAACAAACCTGTGGATGAATCTATGGACAAACCTGTGAATGAGTTTGTGAGCAAACCCGTGGATGAGTCTGTAAAAAGGCCTGTGAATGACACTTTGGACACACCTGTGGATGTCACTGTGACTAAGCCTGTGAATGACACTATAAACAAACCTGTGGATGAGATCGTGAACCAAACTGTAGATGAATCCGTGAACAAGCCTGCGAGCAAACTTCTCGTTGATCCATTTGTAAAGGACGCTTCTCGTTCCTCGGAACCATCACGTGCACACGGCGAACATTCAGTCGATCATATGAGCATTCCATCCAGCGTGACAGTCCAGAGTGATGCTGGTGTCAAGACACCTGAAGGCAACAGCGAGCCGAAAGTTGTGACTGCTGCCCCTGAGCTTGCACACCGAGAGAATTACATGTTTTACCCTGACCATTTTGGAGCAGTTTCGGTTGCAAAGACAGGTGAGAATGACGTTGGAATAGTTGGATCTGAACCGGGGACACTTCCGCTACAACAGCAACAGCAACAGCAACAATCGTTAGCTGGCGCGCAGAAAGTGGACGATGGAAACGAGTTGGAAAAGCCTTTGAAACCCATGAAAAAGAAAAAGTTCAAGAGTCTGAGGCGTGTCTTTGGCCTTATCGATTGAGCTCTTTTTTGGGGCACTTGATAAAAAGAGCTAGACTTATGATTCTAGGACTACAGCTGCAGTTGCAGTATTCTTTTGGTTGGATGTGTGCTTTCATTATTATTTTTTTGGTTGTTGCGTTCTCTTTTTCCTTTGACCTTTGTGAGATGACCTTGCTGCTTTTTCTTGGCTTTGGTTTACTTTGATTTTTGTTCTTGTTTCTTTTGTTGTCCTATTCCCTGATGAGAATCAACTCGCGACAGAGAGTCAATTCCATGTAATATTTATATTTATATATCCAGTTCAGTTTATTGAAATAATAGTAATTAACTAATTAATTTGATTTTTTTCAGTTGTTCTATTTCTATTTCGATTTCTAATTTTTTTTCCAAGTATATATATATATATATATATACTGTATTTCTCTATGGGTTTGTGAATACTTCTTAACTTCATTTTTACTTGAAAACACCAAAAACTAGAACTGCTCCCTCAAAAAGCAGCCCAAGACTAGGAAGGTTGTAATAGATATGTGCCAGACCACCCAAGACGACGAGTATTTAGTTGAGTTATCTGGTTAGTTAGATATTTGGTCCGAAAGAAAGCAAGAAACACACAAAAGGATTGAGACAATTCAAGGGACCCTGAATCAGGAACAGAAAAACGTTGCCCCCGAAATAAAACCAAAAAATCAAATTGAATAAAATTGGATAAATGGAAATGCAAAAACAATTGTCCTTTCTGATTTTTTGGGACTTTCCAGATATATTTACACATATATATGGAAAGAAAAAAAGCATGCACAAAAAATACAAAATATATAAAATAAAGGTAAGAAAAAAGGCCCCCAAAATGCATTTAATATATTGTCAATTCTTTCGTTTTTTTTCTTCTTTTCCATTTCTGAATAGCTACCACCGGTAGTAGCCAGATGACCGACGCTCTGAATTGCCTTTTTATTCTTTTTTCTTTCTCTTTCTCAATACCCTTCTTTAAATGCCCGTAGTGTCTTCCAATTGCAAAAGCTCTAAATCTCCCTTCTTGACCTTTCCTATAACTAGCCCTTCCGTAGCTGCTGATACTGGTACATCTTTATGATGGCCTTCTTCATTGTCCCCATGTTCACCGCTACTTCCACCACGGACACCAACATCTTCTTCTTCCACGATTCTTCTCTTGACATCACCGACAATCCCATCAACAACACCTCGGATCGAGTTAGCAAGCCCGCCTATACGTTTGCTTGCGCTTCTTTTCAGTAACTGAGCAGAATCAGAGTGGCTGTTGCTGCTGCTATGACCCTTAGTGTGGTTGTTGTTGTTGTTGTTGTTGTTGCTGCTGCTATTGTTATTGAGATTGGAAGCATGACTACTGTATAAACCAGTTCCTTCTGGTGTCAAGTGCACAGACTGTACCGGCAAGCTGTACCGAAACAAAAGCTCAAGCGTTGCATCTGCGTGCACAATTTTGCAAAACGACGCAAAAGAGATTGAAACGGGCCGCGCAGGGTCCAATGCAAGATTGTGGGATACTACTGCTGTTGGGCTTGTGGGGCTCATTAGAGGAAGAGAAGTAGGAGGCGGAGGAGGAGGGGGCATGGTGGTACTTGTTGATGATGAAGACAACCCTGATTTAGATATGCTGCTGGGGAGGTCTAAATCTGGGGATGAGCCTGATGTAACTGAAGAAGTCAGCGGTGTAGCGTAAGCAAATGCTCGGTTTAAAAAATTAGACACACACGAAAGATACCGCACGCTTTGTTCGTGCTTGAGTATGTCGTCTGTCAGCTCAGGAACCTCAAGCAGCGTAACGTTCATATTCAAAGATGCAAACTGCTGGTCCATACTAAGGTCCGTCCCACTGTATTCAATTGTCCCGTCGCCACCGCCGAGTCCATGAACCCTGATATTGAGAGATTCTGGCCTCAGCGTTCGGCTGCTTGTGCTTCTTATTGACTCCGCACGGCGTCGACCTATGCTGCCACTTGTTGTAGTAGTGCTTCGCACGCTTCTGACGGACCCACGCCGACTAAACATGTTTCCTCCCGCAGGTGCGTCCTCACCGTACGAATTGTCTGCGGTAGGAGTTCCAACTACTCCACCCCAAGACCCCGTGATGGGCGAGAGCAAGATAGGCGATGCCGCAATTTGCGTGCTGCTAATATTGGTATCTTCGCGCTCACGTTCAAGGGCGAGCACCACTTCATTGTGTTCGGCCGCTTGAGCCCGCTCTGCTTGATTTTCAGCGCGCCGCGCAAGCGACGCTTGATCAAAAATGAAATTGACCGGCACTTCATGGTTCGAGTTGTCACCACCACCGCCGCCTACATTAGCGTTTGCGTGACCAAGCTCGCGGTACGGGCGAGTCAGAAACAACAGTCCTTCAGACATAGACAGGATGCCGTCACGGTCAACTGTGCCTGTTTGGTCTGTGTCGTAGAGCTCAAAAAAGTCAGACATGGTCTTGACAATATCCGTATTCTGAACGAGACGGTCCAGCCCCGTGCACACGTCTTGCAGCGTCAAAACACCTTTATTTTGCGAGTCCCAGCTCTTGAACATACGGTTGACAAAGTCGTGCGCGTCCTGGCGACGAATCAATACAAGTTTTTCCTGAATTGTTAGCTGCGTCGGAGCATCACTAAACTCGGGTGAGTACTGCGGATCCATCCAGTCGACAATGCCGGCCATGAAGATCTCAAAGGCGTCGAGAGTCATGTCCGATCGTGTCGCGCCTAGCCCGATCCGTGTATCCTGGATAGCCGCATAAAACCGGTCGTATACGATTCCAAGCTGGTCCTGAGTAAGGTTTTGCGGCTTGTTTAAGTTACGAATTTGCGTTCTTTTTGCAAAGATTTCTATGTCGCCCAAGATTTGGTCTTCGTAAGTGCGTCGGTACGAGTTTATCAGCTCGTCGTCGATGTTGGCATATTCGCGGAAGGCCACGACTTGAAGTTTTTGGAACTTGGTCACTGTGCGCAGTTTCGGGTTGGTTGCATCGGCGTGGGCTGGCGCGTCTAGGTCTTGAAAATAGTTCTTCAACACTGACAAGACGGCACCGTCGTCGGCGGCCTCAAGTAGCGCCTCGCTGTTGATTCTCAGAATCGCAAGTCCGACTTGAAATAGAGTCTTTGAGCCCTCCAGAAAAAATACGTCCATTATCCTGAATGCGAACGTTAGAGGCATGGTGTTGATGAAAAGCGACAGAAACCACGGAAGCGTCACAATTGATAGCTGCACATCGCTTTTAAATAAATGGTCCCAGAGGGTAGGCAGTGTTTTCTGTACAAGTGCCTCTAACACTTTTTGATCGAGTAGCGTACCATACATAGTTTTGGAGTAATACCCAGGCAGCATAGTGTCACAAACTGTCGTCAGACACCAGAATGCCTGTTCTTCTGACATGTAGATGAGCAGCGCGGCAGCCACAATGTTCATGGCCTGACAGTAGCCAACGTCCGGTGTTCTCCACGAATAAACTGTGAGAATTCTGCGAAGACGGCCAATTCCTTCGTCGCTTCTGTACGCTGGATAGTCTGGAAGAGAGCGGTAGAGATCCTTTTCAATTTCATCTATAGCAAAAGACGCTCGGCCCATGTATTCCTGCACAAGTGATTCGTACAGCCTCTTGTTTTGCAGACGGAGATATGCAGAGCCACTTGTGAGCTCCCATATTTCGCCGCGCAGGCGGTTAGGCAGGCCCACGCGGATCAACTTGTAGAACTCTTGCTGGCGGATCATCGAAATGTTGCGTCCATGCGAAGAATAGTACTCATACCACAGTCTCAGCTTAGCATTGTCGCGAAGTTGGCGCAGGTCGCCTGGATATCCATATTTCTCGCCGAGGCCTGCTTCTGGTTTATGTGAAATGTGGTGGGCTTCGATGGGAGAGCTACGAGATGCCAGGTACTCCGAGTAGAACGTAGCGATGAGAGCTCTTGACGGCTTCACGAGGGGCTGGTTGGATTTGAGGTTGTCTTTCAGAAGTGTGCAAAAGTGGTCGCACCTGGTTTTGACGCCAACAAACTGTATAACAATATCCAGGCCGTGAAACAGATGTACCATTAGTGCAAAAATGGATGAATCAGACGGCAGACGCTCTAGTTTTGCAATAGTTAGCAGCGATAGCACAAATCCACAGTTTCGACCTGCTGGCAGCGTGATTCTTCCTGTCAATGTTTCTTGTTCACTCTCGTCGGACATGAAGATGAGAAACGATTCAGAGAGGTACGCGATGCCCGAGTAGAATACAACGTCTGGGGGGACGCTTGTGCGTGCTCGTGTCGGTTTATGGCCAAGGGGCACGCCTGATGCAGCTATGGCAACCTGAGCATGGCACTGCGCCATAAGCGACTCTGAGGGCGGCAGTCGAAAGTCGCGACGAAATACTTCATCTTCCGAAAATGCTTTGTTGTATATGGTTGTTATAAGCGGCGCAGGGTTGTTGACGGCAGCGTCGGGCAGAGCTTTTAGTTTTGTTGACTTGTCGAACAGAGACAGCTGAGCAGCCTTTGAGCGAAGGTTATCAAAAAATGACATGCCTAGGGTCCTGGAGGCCAATGGATGTGGTGGTGGCCTAGAAAAAAAGGTGTTGGAGCCAGATAAAGAAACTGGAGGCAGGGAAAATGAAATTGAAGGTTGAGAAATGGCTGGCCGCCGCACAGTAGAAATTGAACGGAATTTCTGCCGGGTCGTGTCAAATGCACGCTAAGTTCCCAGAAGACACCGGCAAAGACGCTGTTGTAGACGTTCCTCATGACAATGATGGAGGCGAGCACAGTTGCTGAAGTTACTGCCATGAACGTTTATATCGGAATTGACTAGCTAAGGCAAAAATACTCCGATGCAGGGAATTGAACCCTGATTTGCCCGGTGAGAGCGGACCGTGCTAGCCATTACACTACATCGGATAATCCTATAACTTGACTCATCTTGTCATTATGGAGCTCAGCCAGGAAAAAACAGCAAAAACAGCAAACACGCGTCAATGCGCCAAAACCTAAACCCAGCGCGTAGTTACCTGACTTTAGATTTTAGACACAGGACACGGGACACAATTTGAGTAGATGGCACAAGCTCAGGTACCAGCCCCCATGTCTTTCAGCGGTTTAGCCTTTGCAGTAGCAATGCCCACGCGTGTGAATACAAACCGTCAAATTGGCTGCTCTAGACAGAGTGCTTAATATACAAAAACATTTAAGATCCTGAAAATTCAAAAAAAAATCGTTATGAAGCCGTTGAACTCCTCTATAGTCCATTTTTTTCGCGTTTCCAAGAAGGTTTCAAAAACGGCTATATTAACGGCTATTTATCTCACTTTTATCGGCGCAGGAAGGCCTATCAAATGCCCAGCGATAAGACGTTTATACGTCGCTACCTCCAAAGCATCCACCCTGACAACTCCAATTTTTGCACCTCCATGGAAAACACAGCTTCTTTGCCATTTCTCTTCTTGACCAGTAAACATGTCTGTGCCGCCTCATACTGACACAGGCGGTCCCGAGACCTCCCACCAGCCCAGCGGTACCAGCTGGCCAAGCTTCAAACTCAAAAAAGCCAAGACCGACCTCGATCATAAAAAAGACAGCATCGACGACTCGGCAGCGAGCCTCACGCCCGTGATCTCACAAGCGACGACTTTCCGCAAGAAAAAGGCCCGTGGCTCAGCAAGATCGCCTTCGTCCTTCAACATCGCACGGCCGCCTCAGCATTCACACACATTTCCCTCAATCGCATACACCGCGGCGAATCCGCCACATTCCGTCTTCAGCCAGAACCTCAGTGGTCTGCCGCGCGAGGTCTTTGAGTCGGCTTCGGCAGCGGCGGCGGTGGCGGCAGCTAATGCGGCGGCAGCTGTCGCGGCAGAGTACTTTCGAAAACAAGAACGAGCCCAGCTGCTACCCTCGCGGCCAGTCTCAACGTCTTCGCTCGTATCGCTTGCCAGCGACCACACCATTGATAGCGCTCCTACCACCAGGGGCAACCACCGGCCGCTTGGAAGTTTGGACACCGCTAGTACCAACAGCACAGTACATGCGTCAAAGACAACAGTAACGGAGGACTTTATCCAGGACTACCTTGAGATGCAGCTAGGCGACCACAGCCCTGCGAGCATCCAGCCAAGTCCACCATCTTCGATCAAATCGAAGCTGACGGAAGCCCTCCTGGATGTCGACGGGACAGGCGGGAAGCACACGTATACGGCTCTATCGGAAGCTGCAGCTCTGCTTCACGCACAGGGTTCCCTAAACAACGATGCAGGCAGTCGGTCCCTGTATTCTGATCTGGGGCTGTCCACACCCCACGAGAACGAGAACCTTGAAAACAATGAAATTGATGTAATTACCGAATCCCCCAAAAACAACGAGATTCAGACCTCCAGACCTACACCATCCCAACCACCACCGTCACAGCCTGCTCTACCTGTCCTGCCAATTCCTATCAGCGTCCCAGGCACTTCCTCCTCCTCTTCTGCATCTTCATCATCGTCGTCGCCGGCCTCTGTGCAATTCAACTCTCAAAATTACGCCGCTCCAGTGACGCCAACCTCTTGCGGCACACCTAGCACTTCCGCTGCCCTAAAAGAGCACATACCCTCTACCACGCCCAAACAGCCATTCCGACCGCAATCGTCCCCAAACTCCATCTTCGCCTTCTCTACTGGATGCCCTACACCTTCATCTTCACCGCGCTCTTCCTCTAATCACGCAGAAGGCAGCCACCATCCAACCTCTCCTACTTCGTCCACTCTGCGCATCCCGCCCTCCGCAAAAGTGGCTTCTTCAAATCTGCTGGCTGCCGCCTCAGGCAGCGCAGACGACACGACATCACACTACGACCTCTCTAAGTCAGACCTTTGGGCCTTTTTCTACAACTTCACGTCCAACACGAGGCACTCAGACTCTTTGGTCTATGCGCTGGCCAGGAAAGAAGCGTTCATACAGAACGTAAGGCTGGCAGACAGCACCAATAACTCGCCTGAGATCATTGGCCTGTGGATTATGATGGCCCTGCGCTTTGTCATGAAAGGCCAGCTCTTGTTTTCTCCGCCAGCGCAAGCCATACACACTGCCACACAGAACAGCATCGTACTGGACATCCAGGGCGTCTTTCGTGACCAGTGGTCATGGCAAATGGCCTTGGATTTTCCAAAGGCCATGGTTTACAGTTTTAAGTTTATCAACAATCCGCCATCCGCTCCACCAGACACTCCCCAGACAGAGCCGGTGCCTGAGACCGATCCTGTTAGACTTCGTAAAAACTCAATTGCCTCAACAACCTCTTCTGTCGCATCAGCTCCTTCAAAATATAACATTGATGCCAAAGGCCTGTGCCCACAAACGAGGCATGGTCGCCGCACCGGGCCGTCCAATTACGTGTCCTGCCTTGGTCACTCGTTGAAAAAGCTGCCTTTTGACGACAATACCTTTGATGTAGTTAGTGCAAAGTCGCTATGGTATTTTGTCAAAAAGGATGAGTGGGTAGACGTTCTCAAGGAACTATACCGAGTTTTGAAGCCTGGAGGCTACCTCGAGATAGTCCTCTCTGATTTTGGACTTCTGAACGCCAACGACGCGGACGAGTACTGGTGGAAGAGACTACGCACAGGTGTTCGTCGGCATGGTATGGAACCTTATCCCACTATCAAAGTGCCTCACTATCTTTACAGCGCCGGGTTCAAAAATATCCACCGAGCCCCAATATCGCTACCCCGCGGCTGGGGTGGCCAGGTCGGTCATGTCACGGACCTCCTATCAATGTACTATTCCGAGTCAATGTTCTACACTTTTAGTGACTTGACGCCAGAAGAGCTGGACACTTTCAAAGACACCTTTAGCGCGTCATTAACCAATGACGACCATCCCGCAAACAACATCAACCTTATTTATGCCCGTAAAATTTAATGTTTAGCTTCCGTAGATTTCAATTTTAATGCCCTCCATCATTTCTCCTCCCAAAGCTTTTTCAGCTCTTGCCTACTACTGTCTACTTTGCAAATATGCTCCGAAATGTGTTTTCAAGGCCTCAGCGGGCCAGAGGCTCTTTGGTTGGAATCCGTAACAGCTCTTGGACGGCTGTTCAGACTGGCAAAGAGGGCACGACGGACTACAAAGTCTACATTAAAAATGCAGATGGCACGGCCATCTCAACTGTCCACGATATTCCTCTCACAACCTCGACTGAGAAGGTCTTCAACATGGTGGTCGAGGTGCCGCGGTGGTCCAACGCTAAACTCGAAATGTCCGCCAAGTACCCGTTTAACCCCATAGTACAGGACAGCAAAAACGGGAAAGTGCGCCTAGTAAAAAATTTCTTCCCTTACAAGGGATACATTCACAACTACGGAGCGTTTCCACAGACTTGGGAAGACCCAGCGCATGTGGATCCAAGCACGCGCCACATTGGCGACGGAGACCCTCTAGACGTGTGCGAAATCGGACAGGCCGTGGGTACTGTTGGGCAGGTAAAGCAGGTCAAAGTGCTCGGCTGTCTCGCGCTTATTGATGAAGGCGAGACGGATTGGAAAATCTTAGCCATTGATATCTCAGATCCGTTGGCGGCCAGTGTTAACGGGCTAAGCGACGTTGAAAAGTACTTTCCGGGCCTGATCAATGCCACGCATACGTGGTTCCGGGATTACAAGCTTCCCGATGGAAAACCGCAGAATCAGTTTGCATTTAGAGGAGAGCCAAAGGATGCTCAGTTTGCTTTAGACATCATTGAAGAGTGCAACGAGGCTTGGAAAGAAGGTTTGGTGACGGGGAAGAGCAAGCATGCAAACTACGACGGCACCAATTCAACCCTGAAGAATACGAAAGGGTATAATCCTGAGCTTGCCAAGACAATCATTCCAAAGGACGCTACAAAGTTGAAAGGAACCGGACCTAAAGAGCTAGAAAAGTGGTATTTTGTATAGTCAAGCATAAAATATAATGGAATTGAAGAATAAAAAAGTTAATTCGCACCTTCACTCGGTTCCATGTGAAATATGGAATATTCCCAACGTGTCCACCTTCCCTCACGCGTAACTTCAACATGAGAACTTGGAGGAGCATACTATTAGCAGCTTCAGCAGCTGTGTTCTGTCCTGCCCAGTGCAGCGCCGATGCAACGGCCAAAGACATTAACGTCAGTCTGCTATCAGACGGGCCTGCGATCCCGTTCCAAGTAGAGCTTCTGTGAGTATCTGATTCATGCCAATCGATCTGGTCGTCGCTAACATTCTTCAGAGAAGCCATTGCGGCCGAGAACTCGTCCATCTACTACCCGTTGCTTTCTGAACTAAGCACAAGCGAGACCCTTGAGACGGAAGGCAAAACTGACAAACGTCTATTTGACGTTGCCATCAACTTTGCACTCGAGAACAACTACATCATGGGAGACCAGGTTCCTTTCATTGAACTTTCACTTGGCATTCATAAGCACGCGGCTTTTGTTCAGTCTTACTATCAGTTCTACCGGACTGCTGTTCTGCCTACACTAGACACCAAGGTTGTTGAGGAGAATTGCCCGACATGGCTATACTACAGTGGAAAAGTGTTCTGTGATAGCGACAGTGTGTTTGCGCTAGAAACCAAAAAAGGAGCCAAAAACGAGCTTATTCTGCCTACTGACCGAATTGTGGGTGGCAGTAATGAAGAATTACCGCTGGCGGTGCTCTATGCTGACTTGGACAACCCAAAGTTTGGGCTTTTCCATCAGCACCTATACTCGTCAGCTATTGCAGGAAAAATTAGATACATGGTACGCTATAAGCCTTCGTTAAGTGTGGGTTCAGCTAGTCAGCAATTGACAGGTTACGGTGCTGAGTTATATATTAAACGGACAGACTACCTTGTGATTGACGACCGCGATTCAAATGGCAAAGACGCTGAACAAGAGTTAAAGACTGAGAACTCTGAGAAGGAAGGTAATGAGGACGAAGACGAAGAAGAAGACTCTTCCGCTCTCAAGCCAGATACGGAAGGCGCCACTATCAGCAAAGGCGCTCTAGGAACTCTTGGATTCAAAGCCGCAGGATTCATTCTCAAAAGCGAAAACAAGTTTGACGCTCTTGTCAATGTTTCTCTTGACTTTCCTAAATACTCGTATGCTATTTCGGAGTTGCAGCCAGATAAACAAGTTTACCGTGAACTTCAAGAGGCCGGTATCAAGCCTGGATCGTTTGGACTCTACATCAATGGAGCTCCTGTTGATAGCCTGAAAGACGACATTTTCACAGTCACAAAGATTTTGGACCGTGAGAGGGGCTTCATGTCACGCTTCAAGAAGCTTGGAATTTCTCCAAAAGCTGGCCTAGATTTGGTATTGGCTGAAAGTGAACCCACTGACACTGAAGGCACCGTGAGATATGACTACCGATCATCTTCAGTTATTTGGCTAAACGATTTAGCAAATGACGACAGATACTCTAAGTGGTCTACAGATGTAAAAGGCTACCTCCGCCAAACTTCACAACTTATATCTCCTGTCCGTCACAATGCGCATACACTAGTATACGCACTTGACTTTTCGAAACCAGCTCACTATGCCAAACTTGCAGACATTATCAGTCTCATTAGCCGTGGTATACCCGCACAAATTGGTGTTGTTCCTTTGATATCTTCTAAAGACTCTGAAGAATACGCGCGTGAAGCGTTGTATCTAAGTATTGAACAGGGCGGCGATGCAGTGACGGCTTACCTTTATGGCCTCATGGAGGCTACTCCTCACAAAGCCGTATTTGCCGGCATAGCGCATAAGCTATCCGGATCTCTCAATTCTGAAGAAGTAAACGATTTAGTTTCCGATGCAAGGATGCTACAGGAACGATTTGACCTTCCAGCAGATTTGCCTACTTTGTTTACAAACGGCGTTATGACAACTCTCAATCAGCGATGGTTTTACCAAATTAGTGAAATCATACGCGCTGACAATCTAGTAGTGCGCAACCTGGTTCTAGCAAAGAGGGTCACTGACGATATCCAACTCAAAGATCTATTACTGGAAGATGCGCAAACAGGCCGCAACTCGCTCATTAATCCTCTAGACCCAAGCTCAGTCGAATATTACGACGTGACTGACCTCTATTCTAGTGATCTCAAGTACTATTCGTTTACATCTTCATCTGCCGAGATCACAGAAGAAAACGATGCCTTAGCTACTATTTGGGTTGTGGGAAACCCTGTTGAACCTCGGTTCATCTCACAGATACATGAAGCTTTACTGTTTTTGGGTACGACTGAATTCAAAGTAAAACTCTGCATTGCACCTTATATCGACCCGAGCGCTTCTTCTGGCGACCTGGAAATTGCGAGCAAAGTCAATGGCGTCTTTTCTGACTTGTCCAGTCTCTCTTCAGCTATTGAAACTTTTGGCAATCTTGTCGAGTCAGTCTTGAGCGACTCTTTTGGAAGCGAAATCAATGCTTTGAAGGAGGGAAGCACGTATGATCTCACACACAACTACCAGTTACTTGAGACCGTCAATACCGGCTTGACCATATTAGCGGCTGGTCGCAACCTTTCTTTGACCGGCGGTCGCATTTTCAGTGCCAATGATTTGGAAACGCTTCGGGATGTCAACCACCGCTCAAAGATCCAGCCTATTTTGAATGCTATTGAAGAGAATGAAATTGACCTCAACAAAGTAGAAGGCTTAGATAGGTTTGCGATTCAAGACAAACTTTTTGCTTTGGTACTTCATGTCAAGCACAACTTTGAGGAGAAAAACTCATTTTTTGTTTCTCAAGGCGGAAAGAGAGTTGACATCAACAGCCTAGCCGTTGAGCATTCCACTTTTGATGTTTCAGTAAACGAAGATGATGCTTTGGTTCATGTTGTTGCAGTTCTTGACCCTCTCAGTGAAAAAGGCCAGGTATACACAACTATTTTGCAGACATTGTCTAAACTTCCGCAGGTTCACGCCAAAGTCATTCTTTGCCCTGTTCCTGGTCTTGACAGCATACCTCTGAAACGATTCTTTCGCGCAAACTACCCTCATGCACCGTCTTTCGGTGATTCTGGCGCGCGTGCCCCCGATGTACTCAAGTTTTCAAACGTTCCACAGTCCACTTTACTCAACATGGATATTGTTGTGCCGTCTGCGTGGGTTGCTTTGCCTAGCTCCAGTAAACATGACTTGGAAAACATTGTGCTGGACAAGATACCTGAAGACGCTCTTGAAGCTGGCTATGTCTTGAAGCACTTACTTTTAGAGGGTCATGCCATAGATACGACTCTTAGTCTTGCACCTCGCGGAATGGCCGTAGAGTTAGGCACCCTGAACTCTGAAAATGTTACTGATACTAGTGTCATGGCCAATCTTGGCTACTTGCAACTCAAGGCCAACCCTGGCTTGTGGGTTCTGGACATAAAAGAAGGCCGCTCAAAGGACATTTTTGAGCTTGATTCTTTGGGCTTGAACAGCAAAGGTGTGTTGTCTGAACCAAATTACGTTTTTATTACGGAAATGACTAGCATAAAAGTCTACCCCAAGCTCAAACGCAAGCCAGGAACAGAAAAACAAGATGTTTTGGAAAGCGCTGATGCTGGAACTGTCAGTGGAATGCTGAAAAGCACATGGAAAAACTGGGTCCCTGCGTCTAAGCAAGTTGAGCAAAAGAAGCACGCAGATATAAATATTTTTACAGTTGCTAGTGGACATTTATACGAGCGATTTTTGAGTATCATGACTCTAAGTGTCATGAAGCATACTGATCACACGGTCAAATTCTGGCTGATTGAGAACTTTTTGTCTCCCTCTTTCAAGCTCTTTTTGCCTCACTTGGCTGCCAAGTATGGATTTGAATACGAGCTGGTTACTTACAAATGGCCCAGTTGGTTGCGTCCGCAGACTGAAAAGCAGCGCACTATTTGGGGTTATAAGATTTTGTTCTTAGATGTTTTATTCCCACAATCTCTTGATAAGGTCATTTTTGTGGATGCAGACCAAATTGTGCGCACTGATATGATGGACTTGAACGAAATTGACCTACAGGGAGCGCCATATGGGTTCACGCCAATGTGCGACTCGCGTGAAGAGATTGAAGGATTTCGATTCTGGAAACAGGGATATTGGAAAACATACCTGGGGCCATTGAAATACCATATCAGTGCTCTATATGTCGTTGATCTAAAACAGTTCCGCAAGCTCGCTGCTGGTGATCAACTCCGTCAACACTACCAGCAGCTGTCGGCAGACCCCGGATCACTTTCAAATTTGGATCAAGACTTGCCAAATCATTTACAAAAGAGCTTGCCCATCTTCTCTCTTCCGCAGGAATGGCTGTGGTGCGAAACCTGGTGTTCCGATGAGAGCTTGAAAACGGCGCGCACGATTGATTTGTGCAACAACCCAATGACAAAGGAGCCCAAGCTGGATCGTGCGAGACGACAGATTCCGGAATGGACTGTGTATGATAATCTGGTGGCCGAGCTGGGTGTGGCTGTAGAGCAGGCTAAACTTGAAGCCGACACTATTGTCGGAGAATGGGAGAATAAAGAAGAGCAACAGCAGTCAATCCTCGAAAGTTCCGAGGAGGAAATTGATGAATACGATGAGCTTTGATGTCACTTTGTAGATATTCTAGGGAAAATAAAATGTAATGACATGAATAAAACGAAATAAGATGCCGTATTGTACTGTATATTGTTTATTTTGTTAATCCTCGTTCTCAGCTACATACATGTCATCGATCTCAAAATCTGCCACGGAGCCAGCATCAGGATTGGCACCCGGCTTTGCCGTTGACGTCGCAGGGACCACAAATCTATTCAACGAATCACTTCCAGCACCAGCCCTGGTCCTCCCCCCTTGATCTTCCTTTTTCGCCTTTTCCAATATCCACCTATTTCTTTCCACTGCCGCTAACTCACATTTTTTGATTGTGCCACTCACTCTGACAACCCTCACTATCGCCGGTCTATTCAGCACTTCTGTCATGTACGTGAGCGCGGCCCATACTATGCGCACATGGTCGCGCGCAACTCTTATGATGCCGGTCGACGTGAGGGCTGAAAAGTAGCGTACCATGAGCGTGCTACCCGTGACGCCGGCACCGTAATCGCCAAAGTGGGTGTGCACAGCGGATTTTATAAGAGAGTTCAAGCGGCGGGAGTCGAGGTCTTTTGAGGAAGGCTGCCTGAGCTGAACGAAAGTAGGGTTTTGAAGTGGTGGCTCGTTGGTGCGTGAAGAGGGATAAGTAGTAGTAGTTGTAGTGGTGGGCAATTTGGAAAGCCCGTCTGGATAGATGATTTCAAAAAGAATGTATCGGGATTTTAAGCGAACCATTTTGTGGGTATATACTGTATATGATACGCTTTGTCAAAGAAGATGAAGGTGGAATTTAAGGAATTAATGTCGATGATGTCGTTGAAGTTGAAGCTGAAGAATTTTTTGAATTTTGGTGATCGCTCAGAAAAGTCAAGTTCCAAAACGTTACTTCCCTGAGCTTCGAAACTATCACAAACATCTCGAATCTCATGTCTCGACTTAGCTTGTTCCTGTATTTTTGTATTTCCTTTCTTCTATTGTTTCTACTCTGATACTAACTCTACACACTTGCTTGATATGACTTCTTCATATCCACGACGTTCAAACCCTACCCATGACGGTGGTAACGCTGCCAGCTCTTCGCTTCCCCAGCCTTGGAAAGAAAACTCCCCGCGACTCCAGCACCACCACAAATCTTCTCCAAGCACTAACGCTAGCATCAACGCAGCTCCAAACTCTCCGAAACGGTCCCAGCTGCGGTCAGCCGCGAATACCAAAGTCTCACAGTCCCAATTTCAGCTTCAACTTCAGAGTCCCACAAGGACTGTACATGTGAAGTCCCGGTCACACAACGAAAAGCGTTATCCGGAGAAATGGCTCCCAGAAGAAGGGCTTCTAGAAAAATCGTCTCAGGAACAACGGACGCAGGAACAATGGTCTCAAGAACAATGGACTCCAGGAAAGGGAACTTTGGAGGAACGACACCGCAGTGATCGGATGCAAAAAGCGCCACTTTTGAAGGCTCTGAAATTGCTTGGATCTAATGTTGACGCTCTTTGCAAGGAAGTAGAACAGGCCGCTCGTACTGAACTGGCTTTCAAAAAGTCGTTGCAAGTATGCACTTTGAAAACAACAGAAGAATCTAAACGAAGATCAATGAGAGGAAAAGCGGATCATAATAGCGAACAGCAAACGCGAACACTTGATTTGGGCCAGAGTAAAAGAGAGAAAGAAGCTGATATACCCGATGAATGTTATACCCCAAAATATTTGACTGATACCATGAGCGTGAAATTGGTAAAGCACGATATACCCGACCTGTTTGAAGCAGAATATGGCAAAATTGAGAGGGATATTACGAGTTTGGCTAGCGTTATTCGGTCTTGTGAAAACAAGTCTTTGGAGTTTCTTGTCAAAGCTCAAGAGCTATCTACTCTTCGGGCTTCTGTGTATGAGAATGTTTCTGTATTACTATCTGTCTCTCATGATATGGATCTAGCACAAGTACCAGCATCGCATCTAGCAGCTCCTCGCCAGACATTGGCTCGTCCTTTGGCAGCTCTACCTGAGATACCCAATCTATCTGATATACCTGTGCCAGTTTCGTCAGCATCGCCATCAGCAGCTCGAAACCAAGCTACAGAGCTACCAATGACAGCTTTGGATTTAAGGCTACAAGAGGCAGAGCTCAACAAAAATACCAACCAAGGGCTATATCACAATCTTCCATCCCCGTATGCTCCAGACTGGGCAGAAGACGTGTTAGAGCAGTTGTACTGGCCCGCTCATATACTTAACCAGCAGCACTTAGCGCTATTTGTTCAGCAACAAGACCAGGAGCACTTATCAAACCCTGACGATGAATGGGTTAATGTAGTAAAGCATAATGTTCCATGGACAACTGAGCTGAAGTCTAGACACAAGAGGCTGAAATATGTGACTCACACCGAACCTTTGAAGACATTTGGCGATAGTAATGACAATGCTTCAACGGTATCTGCATGTACCGGTAACTCGCAAGTTGAATTCAGCCCCAAAGTGCAGGTGTGTACTTTTCCGAATGCGCACGCAATATCTAAACATGAAAAGGCTGCTGGATTGCTTCGATACTCCAACCCTGATGAATGTGCTTCAATTGTTGAAATATTCCACGGGGAGGGAGTGAAAAACTGGCCTAATTCTAGCAGCGATCTTGAAGACTACAGGGCAGGACGTACGCGAAAAGCTCGAAGCACAGTGGCCAGTGATGATTCAAAGATTCTGAACCATGGCCATATTCACCAGCAGCCACGACCAATCACGATTGCAAAGGGAAAAACTCAGAAAAGCATATTGAAACCTATTTCAGCCCCCAAAATGGGCGACACGGCTTATTACTTTACGGCAATTGACATCCAACCTTCTGCGCACTGTAAGCGGTACATGAAAAACATCCCTCGGGTAATTGAGTTTGCGGCCCACGCGGAGTCCAAACTGGGGCTAAGAACTGTAGCACCATCTAGCTATTTTGTGTAGGTTACGGTAGTCTGGTCTACCGAGGTAGCTTTTGGAATTTTCTGGCTTTTATTAGAGCCTGTTACATGGCGTAGACTGGTCTACTAGTCCATTATATGGCATAAAGTAGGTTCTGGTTGTGTAAACATATGGCAGCCACCAAGCAAATACAAAATAGTCAAAGTAGTCAAAGTAGCCTACAAACCATGAAAAAGATTTTCATCGTGCAAGGAATTTTCTTACGGTGACTTTTGTTTGAAGAGATAGATATATTTTCACGTAGCTGATCAATCACTGTTGAATGTTGAAGAATACTTTGGTTTAGGGTATTACATCGCCATGAATTTCGCTCTCTTCGAAACTTTTATGGCATTGAAAGGCCTTACCAAGTTTTTTATTTTCGTCTCGTTCTTACTTTTGAGATTTCTTAGGTGTACTGTGTGCTGCTTCCGCCGATCAACTGACGTTGGCAATACACACTGTAAAAGTAAATTCTGTGGGTCCATTCTTTTCGCCAGGATCCAGAACTAGGCCAAGATACAGAATACCAGTACACGCATCTACATATATGCAATCCAGTTCAACGACCGCCAGCGCTTTTATTTGGGATATATGCAAGCTCTAAAGCTTATGAGCGGCACTAGTATATGAAAATAACAAGATCATAGAGGCGCACACTTACAGTCACAATCACACAATGGGACGCCAAAACAATTTATCTTCAGAGCCAAGTTCCAACGACTTGCCTGTCACGACTTTCAAGCGGCCGAGAAGCTTGAGTCTCACCAGTGACATAAGTGATACCAATGATAGTAGCACTATAGCTACTAACAACTACAAGAAAAACATCAACTACAATAAGAGCAACAAGAAAAGTAACAAAAAGAACAAGTCTACCCCGTTACAACCTCCCTCAGATTT
The DNA here is from genome assembly GCA_030564925.1 of Geotrichum aggregatum. Taxonomy (NCBI): domain Eukaryota; kingdom Fungi; phylum Ascomycota; class Dipodascomycetes; order Dipodascales; family Dipodascaceae; genus Geotrichum; species Geotrichum aggregatum. The sequence continues at coordinate 315,750 of JAJMAH010000002.1, forward strand.
ACCGCGAGATCTTCACAAGTTCTGGTGGCGTAGATATGCGCTGTTCAGTCTCTTCGATGAGGGCATAAAGTTGAATCCTGATATGTGGTTTAGTGTGACTCCAGAAGATATTGCAAGGTACGATGAAAAATTTGGTTTGGGCTTCGGAATTTGGGTGATATTAGGATAATATTCATCGTGATATCAAATCTGATATTGATACTGATGCCAAAACGATTTTGCTGTTCTAGCTAACACCTTGAATTTCATTTTGTAGCACAATCGCAAACCAAATGAGCTTAAGATATCCTGAGGCAGATACGGTACTCGACGCCTTTGGTGGTGCTGGAGGAAACACGATTCAATTCGTCTATGAGTTCAAAAAAGGTAAATATAATTTTCGAATTCTGATCTTTGAAATACAGGCTCGAAACCCAGTACTCATTGCGTGTTGATATCCAGTTGCCCGGAGCCAATTGTATCTATTTGGGGCAGAAAGAGGCCTGCGATCTGTATGTGATTCTAACGTTGATTTTTACTAACAACGTCCATGTCTGATCTGATTTGATATTGACTTAATTTTCATACACAGTTCATTATCTCGATATCTCACACGAAAACCTAAGTTTAGCACAAGAAAACACCAAAGTATACTGTGTGGATAGTCATATTGACTTCGCGTCGGGTGATTTTTTTGAATATGGGAAAGATAAATCAAATCCGGCGGTAAGTCAGTCAATTCTCATTCATTCATTTTTGTTTCTTCTTCTATATCTTCAATCCCTTTTTGATCCGTTTTCGGTTTATTCTTCCATTTCTTTTCTTGACTTTTTCATTTCTTTTTCGAAAGGGCTAACTATAAGCCCTTTTTGGATTCTCAGGTCGATGTCATTTTTCTAAGCCCACCGTGGGGTGGCCCGACGTATCTCGAGCAAGATGTATGGAGCCTAAAAGACTGTGATCCTTATCCAATGTAAGTCTTAATTTTTTCCAATTCCTTCAAGGTTCAAATTACTCAGAACATTTGATGCTTGCTATACAATGTCTGGAGAGTTCCTTATCTCTTAAAGCTCTACGTCACTTTGAACCTTTTCTTTCAGAAAATTTCTTTAACTAACTTCAAGTTTTTCAAGCCAGGACATTGTCCGACATGCTCACAGCATAACTCCAAACCTAGTACTCTATCTGCCCAAAACAGCAGATTTGGATGAGGTATGTTTCTTTTTTCACATAATCCGAGTTATGCTCATGTTCTTTCTTATATGCTAACGTGTTGTGTGTGTACTGCGTGCTAGATATCAGAAATGGTCGCACAATATCAAGATGGCGAAGCTCCCATCATGTACATGTTTACAAAAAATAGGTGTAAAGCGCTTTGTGTGTTTATGGGCACTAAAATCATCAATCCATAACTTCTGTTTACCTTCATACCATTTCTCTCAATACATGTCACTACATGGGCATTTTCCGCACTTGAAAAGGTTCAGTATACCGTTATGTCTAGTCTTTGGTAACGCATATAGTGAGAGTGTCAACTTAATCTTTGATATCTCTTGATATCTCAATATTTCAACATAAAGTAAAAACTATGGATTGGTACAAAGAATCAGTACAGTAAAGAATATATATATAGGCCTAGACAGTAAGCTTCTCTTTGAGCAAAGCAGAAAGCTCGGATACAGCCTCACCAATCTTCGTCTCGTCAACGCCCGAGCCCTGCACAGTAGGTCCCTTACCTCCGCTGCGACCACCTACAGACTTAGTTGCCAAGCTTCCCAAATCCTGTGCCGTCAAACCTTTTTCAGAAGCACTGGCCGAAACAAAGCATCCGTGCGCAACTTTGCCATGCTCGGCTGCGAACAAGTAAACAGACTTGTCTGATTTTTTGGTCTTGACAAAATTAATGGCCTCAACAAGAGCTCTGGAATTGGCAGAGATTCCTGGGATAGCGCCTACAAAGTAGGTGGCATTCTCATTTGTTTCAAAGTACTGGGTGACGGTGTCGAGCACTTTTTTGCTCTCAGTCTTGTGTTTGGCCTTGCTATCGTCCGCGATTTTCTTTTGGATACCAGCAAATTTGGTCAACAGTTCGTTTTTGGAAAGTACCGATACGGTAAGCTTCTTCAACTCAACGCCAATACTCTTAGCTTGTGCCTCTTTTTCGGTTCCAATAGGAAGCAAAGCAAGGGCATCGAGTTTCTCGTCAAACGCCTGTGCCAATTTCTGAACGTCGTAAGCCGCAGTTCCTGTCAGAGCCACAATACGTCTGATACCCTTGGCAATACCGCTCTCTTCAATAACAATGAGCTCTTTGATTTCGCCGGTCTTTCCAACGTGAGTACCTCCACAGAACTCAATTGAATACTTAGCCCAGGCTTCGTTCTTGGGATCTTCCAATAGATCGTCAACGGAAACGCCAACACTGACAACGCGGACGGGATCGGGATACTTTTCACCAAAGACTGCTCTAAGCCCATTGATTTCAGAGGCCTTGGCAAGGGCAACATCCTTTGCGTACACGCTAAGGTTCTTCTTGATGTACTCATTTGAGATCTTCTCAACATTTTCCAGTTCCTTGGTGCTCAAGGCAGCTTTGTGAGAGAAATCAAAGCGCAGCTTTTCGGGGCTGACAAGAGAACCCTTTTGATCGACAGAGTCTCCAAGAGTCTCTCTCAGGGCGTAGTTCAGAACATGGGTACCTGTATGGTTGTTGCGAATAGGCCAGCGGCGCAGCTCGTCGAATCCAGCATTGACCTTATTGCCAACCTTGACGTTTCCGTACTTGAGAAACCCGGTGTGCAGGACATAACCAGCGTAAACTTGTACGTTGCTGACTTCAATCTCAGATTCACCATCAATGACAAGTTTACCCGTATCGTACTCCTGACCTCCTTGCTCAGCATAAAAGTTAGTCTTATCTAAAATAACTCCAAAAAAAGATCCTTCCTCTAGACCTTCGGTAGACTCAACAAAAGTGTCATTGGCGTAAATAGCAAGAACCGAAGCCTCAATATCACCAGGGACGTACTTGGCACTATCATCAGTAACCGGAACCCTCTTGTCGGCCAGCTCTTGTAGAGAATGAACGTTGAGCTTGACAGTAACCTTTCCTTCAGTCTTCTTGCCACCCTTGGAAGCCTCCTTTGATTCAAGCTTGGCCTTCTCAAACGCTTGCTCGTCAATTTCAAGTCCGGCTTCTTCAGCCATCAAGCGCGTGAGATCAACAGGGAATCCGTAAGTGTCGTACAATCGCCAGACGTCCTTACCATTGAGAGTGGTTTGTTTGTTGGCCTTGGCCGTAGCAGCATACTGCTCAAACAGCTTCTCACCACGATCCAAAGTGCGAGAAAAAGATTCCTCCTCTTCGTTCAGAATCTCGAAAATGTCTTCAGTTTTTCTGCTGACTTCAGGGAAAATATCTTTGACCTGCTCAATCAGGGCAGGTGCAAGTCTAGAAAAGAAGGTACCAATGGGAACATCAAACTTCTTACGAACGTAACGAGACCCGCGTCTCAAAATGCGGCGGAGCACATATCCGCGGCCATCGTTGTTGGGCACACCGCCATCAGCTAGAGCAAAGGTAAGAGTTCTGACGTGATCGGCAACAACGCGATAAGCAGTGTCAATTCCATCGGCATCTTCATCGCCAAACTTTCCCGTGTATTCACGAGCGTTAGTTAGCTCCTGGATCTTGGAGAAAAGTGGTGTAAACACATCAGTGTCGTAATTAGAGAGCTTGTCCTGTAGAACAGAAACGAGACGCTCGAAACCCATTCCAGTATCAATGTGCTTGTTGGGAAGAGGACGAAGCTCACCGTTGGCTTCACGGTTGTACTGGATAAACACAATGTTCCAGATTTCAAGGACGTTGGGGTCATCCATGTTGACCAAATTAGCAGCATTGCGGCCTCCAATTCTGTCATAATGGATTTCACTACAAGGACCGCAAGGGCCTTGATCACCCATTTCCCAAAAGTTGTCTGCAGCATTGCCGGGAATGATGTGGTCTTCAGCAACGCCCTTGTCTAGCCAAATCTGCTTAGCTTCAAGATCAGGCTTTAATCCAGCCTTTTCATCGCCTTCAAAGTATGAGACATACAGTCTATCAGGATCAAGACCGTAAACTTTGGTGAGCAATTCCCAGCCCATGGTGATTGCTTCTTTCTTGAAATAGTCGCCAAAAGACCAGTTACCCAGCATTTCGAAAAATGTGTGGTGATAGCTATCCCTGCCAACATCTTCAAGATCATTGTGCTTGCCACCTGCGCGAATACACTTCTGAGAATTAGCAGCTCTCTTCAACTTGGAAAGAGAAGACGTAGGATCAACGGTACCCAAAAATATGGGCTTGTACTGGTTCATACCAGCATTGGCGAAAAGTAGAGTAGGGTCATCGTAAGGGATAACTGAAGAACTGGGCACAAAGGTATGTTGCTGTTGATGCTCAAAGTATTCAAGAAAAGTTTTTCTGACCTACAGTAACTTGTTAGAAAAGGCTAAGATTGTTTACTCGAATGAATACCTTGGAGGCAGGCCAGTTTTCGGGTGTGAGGGTAGACATTCTACTTGACCTGTTGATGAATCGACGTTGGGCGGTAGGTTGGAAAAAGGAAGAAATTTTGATTAGAGATTGAAATCTACCGTAACGGAACGTGGACCACGAATTGATCATATACACACGGAAGACGTCCGAAACAACAAAACAATTACAATAAAAGAAAGGATGTGAAGAATAGAAGCGTAAAAGTCTGAAGAAATAATACAAGTGTGAGGCTTGGATAGGTGGAGATAATGGAGGGAATGCGAAAATTTTCAAAAAGTGAGCCCAACATCCTTCAAGGTAACCCCGAGCCAGCATTAAATTAATATAGGCGTCAATGCAGAAGAAAATATGATGTATACGAAGCAAGCTGCTAGATAGTAATTTAATTACGCGTGGAATCTGTCCTATATATTTTCATCGTTTTTATTGCTGTGTTTTCATCATTAACAGGTGGGATATATCATTAGCATGCCATTTACTCGGAGGCAAGCTTCTCGGCCTTGGAGACAGCCTCCTCAATGCCACCTACCATGTAGAAAGCGGCTTCAGGAAGGTGATCGTACTTGCCGTCAAGAATCTCTCTGAAAGAACGAACAGTATCTTTCAAAGGAACGAGACGTCCCTCAATACCAGTAAAGACCTCAGCGACAGTAAATGGCTGGGAGAGGAATCTCTGAATCTTACGGGCACGCTCAACAGTAAGCTTGTCCTGCTCGGACAACTCATCCATACCCAGAATGGCAATGATATCCTGAAGAGACTTGTATGATTGTAGGGTTTGTTGGACCTGGGTAGCAACATCGTAGTGCTCCTGGCCAACAACGGTAATGTCCAAAAGACGAGACTTAGAGTCAAGAGGGTCCACAGCGGGGTAGATTCCGAGCTCGGAAATTGAACGGGACAACACAGTGGTGGCGTCCAAATGGGCAAAAGTAGTAGCGGGGGCGGGATCAGTCAAATCATCGGCAGGGACATAGACGGCCTGGACGGAAGTGACGGAACCCTTTCTAGTGGTGGTAATACGCTCCTGAAGGGCACCCATATCGGTAGCAAGAGTAGGCTGGTAACCGACGGCAGAGGGAATACGTCCCAAAAGAGCGGAAACCTCGGAACCGGCCTGAGTGAAACGGAAAATGTTGTCAACGAAAAGCAACACATCCTGTCCTTCCTCATCACGGAAGTACTCAGCAATGGTAAGTCCCGTCAAGGCAACACGGGCACGGGCACCGGGAGGCTCGTTCATTTGACCAAATACAAGAGCGACCTTTGATTCACCTTCGAGGTTGATGACACCGGTCTCCTTCATTTCACGGTACAAATCGTTACCTTCACGGGTTCTCTCACCGACACCGGTAAAGACAGAGAAACCACCATGGGCCTTGGCAATGTTGTTAATGAGTTCCTGGATAAAAACGGTCTTGCCGACACCAGCACCACCGAAAAGACCAATCTTACCACCACGAGCGTAAGGAGCAAGCAAGTCAACAACCTTGATACCGGTCTCAAGGACCTCAGCAGAAGTTGACTGTTCAGCAAAAGTGGGAGGCTCAGTGTGAATAGGGTTGAATTTGGTGGCCTCAATAGGTCCACGCTCATCAATGGGTTCACCAATGACGTTAATAATTCTACCAAGAGTACCACGGCCGACGGGAATGGTGATGGGAGCGCCGGTGTCAAAAACTGGTTGACCACGGACAAGACCCTCAGTACCGTCCATAGCAATAGTACGAACGGTGTTCTCACCCAAATGCTGGGCAACCTCAAGAACAAGCTTCTCGCCGTTTTCTCTCTTCAGCTCAAGAGCGTTGAGAATAGCGGGGAGGTTGTCCTGAGGAAATTTGACATCGACGACGGCACCAATGACAGATCTATGTTTCGTTAGCTCTTATTTTGATAGCGTTGTGGTAATTTAAGGACGTATAGTTGTAAGGGAGATGGAGGTTTAATCGAAAGTGAATGAACGAATAGGCTATTGACCAATAAGAAGCGAGAACTGAGGTCTCAAATGTTGAAAAACAAAATTTCACTTTTGACAAGTCGACCGAGGTCAATGCCCTGATTGCACGGTTTTTTGATAGCTGTATCACTCAATTACAAAGTCCTACACGGTTCAAGCAGAATTAAAGCGTTGCGAACATACCTAACGGTACCAGTGGCAGCGGCAGAGGTAGCCATGGAACGGCTGCCAGAAAAGAGGCGGGCGTTAGCCTGGGCGACACGGGTGACCGAGCGCGAGACGGAAGGAATAAGACGGGTAGCGACCATTTTGAAGCTCAGTAGAAGATGATTCACTGAAGATGGGGTGAGAGAGGAAAAAGGGAAGAAAAAGAGGAAAGCGAGAGAAGAGTTAAAGGGAAAAAAAGTATGCCATCCCCTAGCCCTGGCGGTAGTAAAAGCGACGAAGTGAAGAACTTCGTTTATTGGATAGCGGCACTTGTTGCCATAGTGACCATCAATTAAGACAGGGTCAAAGAGATGTAAAGATCACGTGTAGTAATACGTTTTGATTGGATAAAATAGACATTAGTATTATGTAGGTATTTGTCATATATGTGTCATTCATGCCTTGAAATTTCAACCATGGCTGAAGTGCACAGCCTGAGTGAGGCGTGTGTGCAATGATAGCTGTACTAAACGCCTAATTAAATCAGGTACTGGTGGTGGTGGTGAAATCTATTTAATCTTGTCTATAGGGTAACTCTTCATCTTAAATGCGCTGTAGTGCCGGGTAGGCTATCCGCTGCCTAGTTATCATCAAGAAAATACCCGGGTACAAGAAGCTGTAGCCATGCTTAAAAGCCCATACCCTTGCATATTTTGCTCTCGATTTAAATATTGGCATTTATGGAGTTAACTCTTACCTAAGTTACCCCACCAAATTTAATCTTTTCGTCATTGCCACCATAATCCGCACATACTATAGCGTTAGCTGCTATCAAACGGTCTTTTCACTGCAGCTGACAGCTAGCTTTGCTTCTTCTTAGACGCTCTCGTAAAGCCAGGTTGCTACTTTTGTAGTTAACATTTACAACCTCATTTTTTGAAATATTTGAGTGCTCATCTAATCTTCTGCGTGCCTACATGCTAGTCTATGCTTAATATCAAGATTTACAGCCTAAATACTCTATTTATCTACCGGTAGAGTTTACTCCCCGCAACTTATAATTACCCTCACCACTACCCCGTGTTCCAACTCAAACACCTCCAAACCATTAAATTTTGCAAATTTTCCCAAAACCTCAACCATCAACACGCCAACGGGCCATCTCCAACGAGCTACCCTCAACTCACAACATAGACACCTGCAACTATTATCAATATTTGCATGCTACCGAGCACTCACGCCACAGCCCCCTGAATTTCGCATCCACAACTACGCCATGAAAGGTGATTTACCTACTCCGGCCACTGCTGCCGCCGCCGCTGCTGCCCCCACTAAGCCAGAACTCCCACGACCCTACAAGTGCCCTATGTGCGAAAAGGCATTTCATCGTCTAGAACATCAGACTAGACATATTCGTACTCACACGGGTGAGAAGCCACATGCTTGTTCCTTTCCAGGTTGCACGAAACGTTTCTCCCGCTCGGATGAGCTTACCAGGCACTCCAGAATTCACACGAACCCAAACTCTAGGAGAAACAACAGGACCATCAAGTACAACCTGGCGCCCGCTGATGAAAAGGAAAAGAAGTCTTCTAAATCGAAGGCAAAGTCCACTCCTGTTTCTCCCGATGAACCAAAAGACACGAAGGAAAACATCCCCGTCGCTCCGTCCGTGGAAAGGCACGATAAGCCATCTACGCCTCAACTACCCGCCTATTCATCATTCGCCTCTGCTTCAACCTCGCCATCTGCTGGCTCCAACTATCCAAGAAGTGAATATTCTTCTGCCCTGAACTCGCCTTACAACTCGACTCCCTCTTCTCCAACCATTAGCTCTCATCTCATGCAGGCTCTGGATCAGCAACAGCCCCTTCCACAAGGTAACTTCGTGAGAACTCCTCAGTCTCTCCTAAGCCGATCAGCCTACTCTTCGACATTCGATATGAATGCCCTTGCTACAGCGGCAACACAAGAGCTCGAGCGTGAAAGAGCCATGTCTTCGTCTAAGAACTCGTCTGAAGCATCTACACCACCATCTCATGGAAGTCCCGCGGCTCCTTACTCAACTTTAGTTTCCGCCCACTCATCTCCTTCTCTATCGTCATACTTTGGTGCTTCGTCGTCTACTTTTTTCAGCCAGACAAGCCACCCAGCCTCTGCTTCATCGTCTGCAAGTCATACCCCACACCACCCTCCCCACCACCACCACAACCATCACCACAACCATCATCCCTTTTCGGGCTTGACGCGACTTACTCCCCTAACGTCTGTTCACGGAAAGAACAAACACCACGATGAGGGCGAAGAAATGTATCTGAGCCATCGTTCAAAGCGCAGTCGCCCCAACTCGCCTATGAGCACAGCTCCGCCTTCTCCAATTTTCTCTCCATCTACTTCGCCAACTCCTGATCACACACCTCTGGCCACTCCTGCCCATTCTCCTCGTCTTCATGCGCGAGATTTGAATGAGAATGTGCAGCTGCCTAGTATCAGAACACTGAGTTTAGGGCGCCACATGCCTCCGCCACTTCAGCCCATGGAAGTTGGTGGTACTACGTCTACAACTCTACCCCCGCCAATGATGACGTCTGTTTCTCCATACGGAACGCCCCCGGGCAACTCTCATTTTCCACCTATCAGGCCACCCGGCAGTAGCGGCAGCGGAAATGGAAGTACTAGCACAAGTAGTGGTAATCTGGCCGGCTTGGGATTTGGACTGTTTACCAAGTCAGCGTCTACAACTAGTATGTTAGGCCTTGCGGCGTTATCTAATACACGAGGAGTCGGCACTAGCAACAGCTCTAGTGGTAGTGGCAGCGGCAGAAGCAGTCACGCTGGTAGTGGAGGAGCTAGCCCAGTGAGAGGCTTGGGGAGCACTAATACCAATAACAGCAACAGCAACAGCAACAGCAGCAGCAACAATACCACTACCAACAACAACAAAATCAGTAACAATACGCATAAAGTCAACGTTCGCGACATTATTAATGGAGGAAAGTAAACCTCAGCTTTCTAGGATGTTGATTTATTCGTTCAGTTACTTGTAATCTTTTTATTGTTCTTTTTCCCTTTCTCTCACAACTCTTATTTATTTGGTCCGTCTCACTCTCCTACTACCATCTCAATTCATCATTTCTCACCGTGGCAGGCAGTTCACTCTAGACGTCTTTTTGTAATACTTTTATATATTTAAGCCTGTGTGCTGCACAGATATTTTGTTATTCCTCTATGTAATCAAGTCTGTGTGCCTTACTGCACGGCAACTGTTTCTCCAATTTTTAATAGATACAGTATCTAATCCTATTAAACACGTTTATAATTCTCTATTGGAAGCTACTGTAAATGTAAGGCTTTCCGCCATCAGGGCCATATTACGCTTCGTCCATATATCTATGAAACCCATGATCAAAAAAAACAATTAACCAGGCTGGTTATGTATTGTCAGGGTAACATCATATTGTCTGTCATCTTTTATTTTCACTTTTCCCGTTCTTTTTCTTCCTCTTTCCTTTTTCACCATCCACTTGACGCGTTATTTTTTTCCATCAAATTTCATCAAATTTCATCAGCCATCCATCAATCAACACATCCATCACTCACAAAAACCCTTTGATAACCGTCTTGTTACGCCCTCTGATCTTTTAATTTATTGTCTCATTCATTTCCTGCACAATGTCCACCAACCTTGATAAATCTCTTGACGAAATTCTTGCCACCAAGCCACGTGCTCCCCGTGGGCCTCGCGCAAGAAAGCCTGCTGCTCGTGGCGGTGTTGCTAAGTCTGGCTCTTCTGCCGTAGCCAAGAAAGTCGTCGCAAAGAAGGCTGCCGCCGCGCCTTCTAAAGTCGATATTATTGATGAAGCTTCTAAGCTTGCCGACAGAATCATCATTTCCAACTTGGTATGCACGAATCTCATTCGAACTTGATAATCGGCCCTCTTGCATGTGCTTTGGTTCGGCGTGTCTGCTGCCCTTGAATGCCGGACCTCGCATTATCGCATATATGCTCATATTTAATACGCTTCCTCTACAACCAGCTAACAATGCATTCTTAACAGCCTACTGATGTCACGGAATTGGCTGTTAAGGTATGTTTTTCTTTGCTTTCGGTTGAAGTCGTGGGTTCGTTGGTCGAGACTATGTCTCCCTTAAAAGAGCAACGGGAAATAGTTGATGGACTATTTGTCTATACGACACAAACGGGTTAAGATGGTGAACTTGGACTTGCATGCATGTGCCATTGTCCCCCGATTGACTCTTCGTTCCTGCGACTTCCGCGCCATTTAGGTCACGATCTTTCGCCAACACAACTTTTAGAAATATTTCTCACACGAAATTGGCCCTATCAGTGAGTGCCTGATCTCTTACAACCGTGACGGCCAATCTACTGGTGTAGTCACCATCACTTTTAAGAGATACGGCGATGCACACAAGGCTACTGTTAGATTCAACGGTACATCTATCGACAACGGAGCCAAATTTATGAAGGTATGATATTGCTGCTAATTGATTAGCTCGCGCTAACAAAAGCAGGTTGAACTTGTGATGGATCCTTCGAAGAAACCTCTCGCTTCTCGACTCAATCCGTAAGTATCAAGAACTAGTACCCAAAAGATGACAAGGTCTAACATTTCAGTGGTCCTAAAAGTGGTGTTCCTGCCAGAAATGCTCCTAAAGCTCCTGCTTCTAGTGGAAGATCCAGAGGCCCTGCTAAGGCAGGCAAGCCCGAGCCTAAGGGCAAGCCTGCAAAGTCTGCTCGTCCTGCTCGTCGTCCCAAGAAGTCTCTTGAGGAGTTAGATGCCGAGATGGAGGATTACTTTGACAACAAGTCTTAGAGGATGTTTTTATTATTTAATTTTTTTGCTACAACTATTGAATAAATGGCAAGCTTGAGCCTCTTTTTTAACTTTCAATACTTTTAATTGCAATTAATTTGGTTGGATAGAAGACACGAGGTGAGAATTTAAGAGTAAAATTCATGGTTTTACTCTGTACACAGACGTGCAATGTTGTATTGGAATAGCAAGTCTGTAGTCTAAGTAAACATTCAGTTTACACTATCCAGTAAAAAATATAGACAGTTCAAGGTTATAGGTGTGATGAACCTTGACTGGAGCTTGAAGAGACTCCAGGTAGATAATTTGATATGATTTTGGAGGCAAACGCTTGACGTAAAAACCGCTATGATACTGTATTTTTAAATGAGGTACGCCGTTTTGTAAACAACATAAGCCTGAGCCACCTTTGACGTAAACAGCGCGTTAGTAACTGTAGGTCACTACAAAAATTATTACTCGCTCTGTACAGTATACTTGTGTATTGTAGGATATCTGTAGCTGTCTAGTCTTGGCTCGGTGCCTTTGTCTGGGTCCAGAAAACCTGCCGGGCTTTCATGCGAGATAGGTCAAATTCTTTAAGCATAAAACGAATGGCACCGTAATTTGTATAAACTGCAGACTATAAATCAAGCATCATAACTTGAAGAAGAAGAAGATCATGAACGATGACGAACAAGATCAGGCAGAATTACCACTGATTGATGCCGTTTCTCGCAGCTCAACACAATTTCCCTTCCTTCGTCGTAACCCACAGATCAAGTTAGTTATTTGCAACGTACCACGGTAGTTACAATTGCACGACTCACCTGTCTGTCAATACCAGCTTCAAATTACTGCCTCCACAACTAGTCAAATACCGCTCTTACTGCAATGTTGAGTGGTGCCTAAGGGCTCAAATCATAGTTCAGTATGGGGCCCGTCCATGAGAATCACAAAACCAAGGAAACAAGTGAAAGCAAGGCAATTGAGACCCGCATAATAAGACAGAATCCATGTTTCTGAGAATTCACAAGTGTAAGTAACGAGTTGCTAGCGCCAGTGACTCAACAGGAGCAGCCAAAGCAGAAGAAAGCAAAAGACGGTCTCAAACGAAGTAGGGGTGTTGTAATGCAGCGATATTTCCAAAATGGACGGCTGAAATACACTCTTAAGTTTATGCATGCTATGTGCACGTTAATGGACTGTTTGGGTTAGCATTAGCACTCTGTAACACATAGTGCTTTTGTTAGCTTAAAACTAGGCTTAGACTTGAACTGGACTGGACTGGACTGGACTAAACATACAGAAGTGGTTTTGCTCTACAGACGATAACATATGTGCAGGTATTGAGCTCATAGTCAGCTTTGAAAAAGGCCTATCAATTTTACAGATACGATAGCATGCAATAGGTCGCACGGAAACAACGGCCATATAGCTGGGTGGTGGTATGTGTGGGAACTAGAACTATAGCGACACTCATGAAGGTCCGTTTGCTGCTCATGGGGTGCTGTCGTCTAGTGAAGAAAAAAAAAAAAGACAGAAATTGCCTTTCCGGCTTTCAGAACTATCTTCGATTGCAGACATCATCTCAGAGCCTGGCTTACCAGCGTTAACGTTAAAGCTCACATTCTCATATCAGGCTAGGGTGCTGGTAGCATTTCACGCAAGTACCTACTTTTCAGTGGACAGACTGTATAGACGAATGTTCGTAAGACCTCATGATTATTAGGTAGTTTTTGCGACTGCTGTAAATTTTAAAAGATTTTCTGAGAACTTTAGCCCCGAGCATCTTTTTTCCACTGTGGTAAAAGATACTCTACTTTCTTATTACAAGAGGTTGATGGCGACGTACTCTGCTGTACTTTATGAAATATGCGAGATTTTTGGGCTTTCTGTCTTTGGCACGCTTGGTGTTGTGGGTAGGTTTTTAGCGTAGTACAAATGAGATGAAATCAAAGCAGCAGTAGCAGCAAGTCTAACAAATTTGCCTTGTCGCTCTTATACCAACGCCGACAAGCTATATACGTGATCATAATACAACGTTTTTTCAATATGTTCTCAAAAGATAAGAATACCTTTTAGGCTGTTTGCTGGCATACAATAATGAGTTCTCAGAATACAAGTTAGACCGCGCAAGGAGGTTGCAGAAACCAAGGGACCTACAAGTTGACTAAAGCAATTGACTCCATGTTTCGCAGTTGAACGCTAGCAAGCCAAACAAACCAAGCCTGACCATTTTGACTGAATTACTTATTGTTGTCTTGGCCACATCTTTCTCTTCACGCGGTTCACTGTTCCTCGTTTTAATTCGTTTATCAGTACCAGATGTCAGTATCTACCTAGACCCGAGTTCCTGGAAAGCTATTGAACAGAATTCATTTAGGAGCTGTAGGCATGCTTATTTTACGCCTTTAGTCCTGGGCAGATGGTCCGTCCAACAATTTCCATTAGGTATTCGAATTGATGTTAAATGTATAGTCGGAGAGTGATCATGGCAGACTCAGAAGCACTATGGAAACCATAAGGCAGTAATAAAATGCAGCACGGATGAATTCATGAAAACTGGGAACCGTAGAAACGAGTATTTAGTGTTTTGGGAGCTCTTAAAAGACTCTGGTATAAAGTCTTTCTCTAGGCTTTTAGGTCGTACATTGATGCTGCTCATGCAGAGTCAGAGGACGCGCAATCAAACATGATGTGGCGTCTTCAGCTTGCTACACCAACTGAGTAAGTTTTTCTTCTAATATTAGATAGATTACTTTATTGTTCTGGTTAAAATGTAGAAACTACTCCGATTGAGATGAATATTTATCCCTGGAGACATTTCTTATTCTTGTCTGACGCAAACCAGTTCAGCTTGCTTACCTTGCTTGTGTTAGTGCAGCAATGGTGTCGTACTGCTCCCTGACTTTGCAAAATCATTTGGTCTTTGAGCCACAGCGCTGAGGAAAACCTGGTGCTATGAAACCCGGGAAAACCCTAATGCGAACTGCCCTCTATAATAATAATAATACATAAGTTTATGGTCCTAGCTAATTATGGAGACCACCCTGTCGATAGTAACTATTAGACGCGTATAGAAGAAGATATGGTTCTTGCTTGTCTGATACAGACTTGGTTTCTGGGCGAAATGTTTCGCTTTTGCTTTTGCGTTCGTGTGCGGTGATGGTGTTGGGATCCTCCCTGCTTTGGCAAAGGCTTTACTTAAGCCTTTTTATCACAGCGCTTCAGGAAAACCTGGCTGGGGAGCCGGGGGAAAACCTAAGCGAACTTCCCTCATAGAGTTTGACCATCACTGTGAACTAGGCACAGCAGGGATTCGAATGGGCTATCCGCTGGCTGTGCCTTGCGAACTGCCCTCTGCAAACGCGGGTGCCACACTCACAATCGTAGGTGTGGCGGCTGTATTCGAATTGTGTAAAGCAGTCTTCTGACAAGCCATGGCATGATTTGGCCTTTACTGCTAGGCCAAAAACTTTTACTGGCTCGTGGTGTGGTGTGTCTTTTATAAAAAAATTTGACTTTAGCAGAGCCATGTTACGTCTCAGTTAATCAGATTAGTTGTCTTTGCTGCAAGTAATTTCTAATAAGATGCTCCGTTAGCTTAGTCGGTAAAGCATCCTACTTATGGGAATAGTTACGATTCACATACCTGATATAGGAAGATCATGGGTTCGATTCCCCTACGGAGCATATTTTTATAGCTAGAGCAAAGCTTAGCTATGATTATTTCCATGATGAAATATGGCGCAATCTATCTAATTTTTTATACAAGCTCAAGCTTGTCGCAATATCAGTATTCAGTAGTGGTTGATTACGTATTGAAGCGATGAGAAGTGATTTCTAAAAAGCGCTAGGAGGCTCATTTTTGTCAAAAGTATATAAAGTATGGTAGACGATTAAAGCCTCCAAATTAACTTTTTTCTTCAAACGTTGCCATACAGTATCTACAAACCTCAAGCTTCACGTTAAAGCCAGCAAACATTCAAACAAGTCATAGTCAGCAAGCACTCCCCACACACAATGACTTCTTCACCTGCAATTGCCATTGACAACACTATAAAATCTATCACTTTCAATCCCAACCTTGGAAAGCTGGTCTTGTTTGGCGACTCCATTACACAGAGAAGCTACAGCTTGGAAGAGGGCAGATACGAGAATGGAAAGGACTTTTTTATCTTGGGTTCTGCGCTGAGTAACTTGTTTGCTCGGCGCTTGGATGTGGTTCATCGAGGGTTCAGTGGGTACTGTTCGGAGCAAGCTAGATTTTTTGTTGACGAGCTTATTCAGTCTCTTCCTGATATCAAGTTAGTGGTGAGTGTATTTCTTCGTCGCGCAAGATGAAAGCAGCAACTGATATTTTTTGGTTCCATACATTTGAGATAACTCTAACTCCTATTTTTTTAGACTGTTTTCTTTGGAACGAACGATGCATCTTCCGCCGTCGAGCAGAAGGTGCCCATCCCACGGTACACAGAAAACATTGCTTACATTGTCAAGGCATTCCAGGCAGCCGGCGCCAAAGTAATTTTGATCGGCCCTGCTGTCCACGATGAAGTCCACCGCTACCACATATTCAAGGGTGACCCTGCCGACAACCCACGTACATCCCTCCGCAACCTCGAGTACAGCGAGGCCGGCGCGCGCTTGGCATCCGAGCTCGGTGTTCCGTTCATTGACCTATGGCATACGTTTCTGTATTCCGTGGGCTGGAAAGATGGAGACCCTGTACCCGGCACCCTAGCCAGTGTTGGAAAAACGGAGCTGAGCGTGCGACATCTTTTGAACGACGGGATACATTTTACGGGTGAAGGGTATAAGTTGCTGTATGGAGAGATTGTGAGAGTAATTAAGGAATGGTATCCAGAGCTGGCTCCGAGCGAGCTGGCGTTCTTGTATCCCGAGCATGGGTATTTCGAGAACCCTAGCGTGGCTGAGAAGGTTTTCAGCGAAAAAGGCGTAGCTAAATGAAAGATCATGTTGAGAATGCAAAGCATACCTAAATTTCTAAATGTCGAGTTCAAAACCCAGACTAAAGATCCTGTTTAATGTAAAAATCCATCACGATCAATTACAATATTTCAGCCCGAGTATATATGAATCTTGTGCTAAGATAGCATCATAGCCAATTTTTTGGATTTCTCGTGCTCTTTTGTGTTTTTTTTTTTTTTTTTGCATCAGTCGGAAATATCTCCTTCTTTTCGCACTCCACAGTGACTCTAATATTGAAATTCACTCGCACTTTGAACTGAACAATCAGCGTTCGAAACAACCATGTCACCTCAAGCTTCTCTCAAAGACTACTTTTGTGTAGTTCCTGATTTCCCAGGCAAAGTAAGTGAACGCGTTAGACTTTTGAGATGATTGATTTGAGCTCTCTTAAGAGATATTGATCAGGATCTAACCATATATGTTCTTTTCGTTGGCTATTTCAGCTTGAGGCTCGGCTCAAGGTTAGACCCATCCACGGCTCGACAGTGGTTGCTAATGGGCAGAGAGGGATTTTACAACTTGCTGGTATGTTGAGCTACAGCTGCATAATTTGATTTCAAGCTCTGCAATCGGAGCGACGACTTCGTTTTATTGCAATTGAATGCACAATATCTAATCATCTACAGGCGCTCTGGCAGACGAGTACCCCACAGAAGAAGGTGCAACCCCACAGTTCAAGGGGTCTGCGGTGATTGTGCGTGCTGAAAACAAAAAGCAGGTTATTGAGTTTCTCAAGTCGGACATTTATTACTCGGAAGGAGTATGGGATGTTGATAACGCTCAAATCAGTGCTGTAAGTACCAATTGAGTCTTTGTCTGTGCTGAGTGCTCTATTCAAAATCTACTGGTACAGTTTTTGTGGTGTTGCTAACTACGGACATTTGCTGCTGTTATAGATCTTTACCGCAGTTCGGAATTCTTTGTAGATTGAGGCGTCTATAGCTACTTAGTGGTCACTGCTTTTTTTACACGATGAACACACTTTGCAACGGTTTGTATTAGGTAGTTACATGACTTCTATAGCTATATATCTCAATCGTTTTGTAGATGGATCTTGTTTTGTAGAATAGTCCATGTTCTTCTTCAAGTTGTTACGTACTCGTGAATTCATCCTTTTGAGGGTATTGAAAAGGCCGCGAATGCTACCATGCCTGCATGCCTCTCGTTGTAGCCCACGTCACTTCTGCACCACATCCACGTCACTTTTACGACAGCCTGAATCCTCTCATCACGGCCATTCTTAAGATTTGTTTGCAATATTAATATGCAGTTTTTGTGACGAAGATAAACGAGTAGTTCTTCCAACAATTGCAATACTATATAATTGGACGAAAGGCGTACGCAAGCATCCAGTGGCAACTTCGCTATCGTGCAAGACTAGTAATATCAAAAAAGGTTACCAGCTTTAACTCGAACGTTCCTAAACCCTACGAGAATTAATGAAAGAGTTGAATTCACGACTATGAAAGACCTATGTAGGGACAAAAATGGTAAAAGTAAACTATAATCACGAAGTAAACAAGATCTCCCTACGTCTACATCAAATGAAGTTTGCCCTCCGCAAATGCATATGAATGAGTAAATGAGTAGATAAAAGAAAACACTTATAAAAAGCCTTCTGATTTCTCTCCTTTAGTATCTTTCTTGCTGTTTTCTCAACAATACCGACTCATTATTCGTTACTGCTGTAATTTTTTATAGGCACCGTTCTTGATCAGGCTATACGTAAATCTTTTTTTCAGTCTCTCTGTGGTATTATAAGCTAATTTTGTTATATTAGCTTTGGATTTATCTGTTAAACTCTTATATGTTTGATAACTACAATCCCAAAATGTGTGCGAGATTTTTAGCCATTTCCCTAAATGGTCATCAAGGCCTTTCTCATTTTTCTTATAGTGGTCCCCATAGTCTTCATGGCTATTGCTATAGAGGTAGCCATTCCGGTCCTTTCAATGCCTCCCAAGGTCGTCAGAGTTCTTAGGGTTCTTGGGACTACTATACTTTCTCTCAATACGATTTTTGTGACAACTTACATCATGGGCCTCACGGCGCCTACAGCCCTCATAGCGGGTCCCCAGGCTTACTCAACATTAGCTGTCTCAGTAGTTTCGGACGCCGCGTAGTTGTCAAGAGAAGGAGACTCAGACTTGCGCGACTACTTTGAAGTAACCTCTGCCTTCTTAGGTACTGACGCTGACAGCGAGAAAACTCCAGACTCATGATCAACTCAAGTGTGGCGGAACGACGAACGCAAGGTCAAAAGCAAGCATGGCTATGGGTGTCTAAGAAGTATTTGCCGCTTCAGGCGTGAGCCTCTAAAAGGATTTCACCACTCGATTTCCCTTGCTGATTTTGGACGTTGCCCTCATCAGCATCATCATCATAATTACCACGAATTTAAATCCCACATTGTCTTCATGCCGTTAGGTACACCTCTCAATGCTACAATCAATACAAGACGTAATTTCGAGATCAAACAGGGAGAAGAAACAACAGATTTTATCACCTATGTCAACGTTGTCAAAATGAATAGTAAAGCCTACAAAGTTTTGAGCTTGCTGGTCTTTTATTTTTAATAAGCGATTAGCACGCACTCTGGTATTTTTATCGGACAGTAAAACTGACAAGTTAAGCATGCGAGTGAAAGGGAAATGAGATTCTAAGAACTGTACTCAGGATGAAAAGACAGAGAATAAGTGGACTTTATACGCTGAGGCTATATATGCTGCCATTAATACTGATATTGCTAGTCCTAGTCCTATTAGTCCTACTGGCTTCAACTAAAAGAGTTGCTAAAGCCTCACAAAGTCACCAAATCATGACTTCAGTAAGGTCTAATCGAAATACAGTAGCAGTATATTGTACAATTTTTTTTTGCAAATACAGTTTTAGTATTAGTTTCAATTTGTCTCATTAAAAAAGTGCTTGAGAGGAACAAACGTTCTCGTGGAAAACATCTACAAATATGAATTGATATATTGTAGATCTAAGTTACGGAGAATCTGGAAACAGCCTGGTTCTGGTCCGTGCGGCATTTGGGTTTCCAGAGCAACAAATGACATGTTTACAGATTGCCTGAACAGGCAAACCTCAAAGCTAGGGGCTGTTGCTATGGTTTTTTACTTGATCAGTCGGCGCTAGCCATATAGTCGATCGATATCAGCAGGCTATTGATACTCCTTTTTCTCTTGGGCTTCATGATCACCTTCTCCTTTTTTACTACGTAAACGTCGCACAAAGCAGCATGATCAGACAAAGCACTACAAACAACGAGCAACGAACAACCCACCACGCAATACGCACAGCGTTGATGCGCGTTGCTCAAGCAAACGCTATGCACTGCCTATGTTTCCTGTGCTTTCTATGCTTTCCGAGTGCCTAAATACAGATATTGCACACCCCTTAACCCTTTGAAGCCCTAACTTTAGACTTGCGTTAAGCCCTTCTATTAATCAAATGTCAAATATCAATTACACAAAAAATATTCATTCATTCATTCATTCCTCGCAACCTTTGTATTCCTTCCCTCTATTAGCTTTTCAGTAGGATTCACTAACACTAGCACAAGAATCCATCAGATGCTGAGTCTCGTCTGGACTCTCGCAGTTCTCCTGCTATTGGTCGCCCTCCCCGCTCACGCATCAACACCTAACGTGGGCACATCAAAGACCTTTCCTCTCAAAGCAGCACAGAAACTCAACAGACGAGACCTCTACTTCCGCCATGACTTGATTCTAGTTGAGGACGCCCTTAGGCAAAAACTGGCTCTCCCCACAGAATCATCCTCCTCCTCCTCATCGTCAAATACAGAAGGCACCGCTCTAGTCAATCAGGACGGGCACGATATTTCGTACTACATCGAAGTCAGAATAGGCCCCCAAGGCAACGAAAACAGCAACACAACAACCTACAACGTCGTAGTGGATACCGGCTCATTCTACACGTGGGTTTACAGCACAAACTGTACCTCTAAAGATTGCAGCGCTCATCAGCTCTTTGACGCAAGTAACTCTGCCTCGACTCAAATGACCCACGATGACTTTTCTATTGCTTACACAAGTGGTTCTGTTGAAGGCTCAATAGCGATCGATGTTCTTTCATTTGCAGGGTTTTCTAGCCCCCAGCACTTTGGTTTGGCTTCTACTATAGATAGTAGTTTTGCAGACTTTCCCATTGACGGAATCATGGGTCTGCCAGCTGCAGACAGGTCGCCAGACACGTTTCCTGGAATCGTCAACACCTTATATAACCAGTCGCTCATCAACACGCGCGTATTTGGAATAAATCTGGGCCGCGGGTCGGACACAGAAGACGAGGGCAGTTTCACGATTGGTGGCATTGAGTCCACAAAATATTCAGGCGACATTACTTACACTCCAACGGTAGCAGAATCAGAGTTCTGGGAGCTGCCCGTGGATGGCACCTATATCGATAACTATCTTGTTGACTTTGGCAGCAACCGCACGGCAATCATTGACACAGGCACTACGTTGCTCATCATGGCGCCCGGCGACGCACTGAAAGTTCACGGCTATATTTCAGGCTCGCAGACGGACGGTTCAAACTTTGTGATTCCATGCAACACGACGCTGGAGCTTAGCTTTGAGTTTGGCGGCAAGCGGTGGACAGTAAGCCCTGACGACTACGTGGGCGACACATATAACGAGACAGACGCGTTGTGCATTAGCAACATTCAGGGCATTCAGTTTGAAAACGACCGCATGATCCTTGGCGATGTTTTTCTAAAAAATGTGTATTCCGTGTACAACATGGACACCCAGAAAGTTGGATTTGCAAACAAGTCTATTGGGAGCACAGAGGCTACGCCAGACTCAACTTTTGTGTATAGATCTGGGTCGGTTGATGAACTGTCCGCGTCAAGCGCGACTGTTTTGAGTAGCAAGCATAATGAAGTGTCAACTTCATCAGCCAGCACGGCTGGTTCAGCAGTTGCGAGCAGCGCCACTACAGTTGTATCTTCAGCAGCGTCTAATTTACTGTCAAGCTCTTTAGCTTCAGCAACGCCTAGCTCAGCACAGTCCAACGAGTCTACCTCGATATCGTTATCATTTGGAAGCAAGCTGATGATGTTTTCGAGCCTGCATTTTTTGTTCATCATGTTGATTGCATATTGATATCTTTTGATTGTTTTCAGTTTTTTCCTTTTGTGTTTTGCAACAGTTTTAATATTCTTATAGAAATCCATCATAATTTCAGACTACTTACTATAGACTATCGACTCTAGTATAATTTCATCATTAGTTTTCAATTCTCATTTCATTTCTTGTAACAGTAAGTATTCATCAAACTAGTATTAGCTGTTTCGTTATCTCTCATGAATCATGATTGCTTGGGGCTCTTCTATGAAGTAGGGATAAAGACGCGAAGCAAGTAAGACGTTGACTATGTCAACACAGACTCAGAAGAAAAATCAAAACGAGAATAAAAATCAGGTTTAGAACAACGTCCAACACAGTGAAGGCAACAAACATACAGCTCACATCCAGACTGGAAATTGTTTTAGCCTGACCGCAGGGAATAGACTATAATCTAAACATGTTCAACATTTCGTTACGACTATAAATACGATGCATAGTCGTCCCTACATATACATGAATCATGATGATAGTGCATGAATCATTCGTGAATCACGAACAAAGAGACCTGACTAGACCAATAAACATCGTCTTGGACCTGAAACAGCACTTGAAATCTTTCTGCAACTTTTGCCAGATTCAACTATTTTTGGTATTCATTTATACGAGTGGGTTCATATAATTAACTTATTCATCTACGGTATAAAATACTTGGTACTTTATGCTAGATGCTAGATGGTTGAATGCTGGATGCTGGATGCTGTACATGTATGCCATGGAAGCTTCAAGCTGCTTGAGCTTCCAGTGTCAATAACGTTTGCAACTTCTGCGTTGCTTTCGAGTGCAAAAGCTGTGCACAGTTAAAACGAGCATGTCGTCATTTTGATAACTCGATATTTCGAAGGTGTCTGCTTTTGTTGAACAAAATCATGTATTTACATTGTGTATCGGTCCGTTAAATTAATTACCGTAATAAGCGTAATTACCGGTATACAGTGTACCGCACTACAACTACGTGTACATTATACGCTGCCATAGAAAACGGCGGGGGATCTATTGTGTAGTGCGGCCCATGATTTTGCGTCAAAAAAACGCTACGTAGAGTTGTAGACCACCGTATACTAGCATTGACCTCCGTAGACTTGCAAATTGTACCGGTCCCCCTTGACACATTTTTTTCGAAGTGAGATTGGGATTCATGCCCACAAGCTAAAGCTTATTCCCACCATCGACCTAGTCATTTACCAGTGACCTGTGAGTACTGGTAGACGGACTTTGCAGCAACATGCCTGTTGATCATTAGTACTGCTGCAGCGATTCGATTCACGGATTCGCCGGGTAGATTCTGTGATATGCTGCGTTGTTGAGGCTGCCATGGTGCACCACCACTATGATTTTCTTGGAAACGAATGAGATCGTGCGAAATCATACTTATTGGTGTGAAATCAAATGAATCATGCTCTTTAAAACCTCCTTGCTAGCACATACTATCGGACACACCGTCACTCGTCTCGTGCCTTATTCCAGTGCATTAGTTGCAACTCCTTCCTTAGCCGTCAGAACTTCTTATAAGCTTAAACAGATGTTCAGGTGTCAAGGACAGCGCAGTGTCTTTTACTCATGTCTCTGGGATACATGTCGAACACTTCTCGAAACGTTGTCGTTTTCTATTTTCAAATATTTTGTGTTAATTTTGCGTAATTTGGCACTTTACAGCAGTGAACCACGGTGACATCGCAACGCAAACCTTGTAACTAATTTAAATTTATTCTCAAAAATCAAAAAAAAAAAAAAATAATATAGAAATCAAAAATTTTCATTTCGTCCTTTCTTTCTTTCTTTCTTTCTTCTTCCTCCACTTCACTTCCTTCTTTTCCAAGATCATCTCCTTCTCGAACTCCTCCTTCTCGAGAAGCCTTCCAAGAAGGTGTAACAAAAAGGCGCGACAAATAGCTGCTACGAAAAGACGCAAAACACAATAAAAACGAAAAATCTCTAAAATCATATAGACGCAACTTACTACTCACCCATTCATGGTCTCTTCACTCAGCTGGACCAAGTGAACGCCTACAAACCCACGAATACTCTTATTCGTTCGCATTTCTTTACGTACATCTACATTATTTGCATTTTCTCGCCTTTGCCTGCTCCTCTGTTTCGGCCTGTCTCTTAATACCTTTCTCGTTTTCAAAAACAAAAAAAACTAAAGAACTCACGAAAAGAATAAAATAAATATAAGCAAAAAAAATGTCCTTTCCTACCTCTCTCGAATACCCCCATTCCGCTTTTGCAAAACCTTCAGCCATCGGTTATCACTCACCCAGAACTGGCAGCACCTCTAGCTCTTCTAGCGCATCCAGCTCTACCTCTTACTCCGACTTTCATGGCTACGAGCAACTAGGCATGATGCTGCCTCCTCCTCCCAGCTTGAACCCCATTGGTCGGCCACTCTCCACTGGAAGCCCTCCCACTGGCTCTGGACGTGCCCGCCTAGCTCCCATAAACACCTCAAAAGCAAACGAGGGTGCCGCTGCATACACACAAGGAACACCTTCGCCAAGGGCAGCGATTGTTGCAGGGCTTCGATCGGCTACCGACCGCAGGCACCAGCAGCGCGAGCAGCAGATGCAGCAGCAGCATCAGCAACAGCAGCAACAACAACAACAACAACAACAACAACAACTTCTTGTACAACAGCATCTTCAGCAACAAAAACAGCTCCAGCTTCAACAGCAGCAACAACAACAATTTTTACAGAAACAACAACAGCAGCAACAGCTGCGAATGCAAAATCTGTCACTGAACGACAGCCAGTCTTATTTGCCACTCCAGTCTCCTATGAATGCTGGGTTTCACCTTTCTCCGCCAACTTCTCCTGTTCCTTCGTCCTATTCATCATCTTCAAGCTTGCCTCTGAACAATAATGACCGAGTGGACTCGCGAATTTATGCTTCGCTGCAGCAAAAGCACCAAGAGCTTCTGGCCACCAGTGCTTTGATTGCACAGCAGCAACAACAACTTCTTGCTGCCCAGGCTGCTTTGGGATATGGTTCCGATAATATGTATGACTTGCCTCAGGCTTCCTCCGTCACGTATGCTGGCTCTCCCGTGACGGCCGCTCCTCCTCATACGTATACTTCTCAGCAGCAATACACGAGAAACTCTGTTCAAAATGCTGATCTCCTTGCTCCTCCTGGGTATGGCTACCAACGTCCTTCTAGCCCCAACCTACCTGTGCGACCCTCCTCCTCCACTTCACACAGAGCATCCAAGCCATCTATTGGCCACGCTTTCTACCAAGCTCCAAGCACTACGTCTGCATCTCCAACTGCCTCGCCCCCCTTTCGCCGGTCTCATCGTAAGGCAGCCAGTCTTTCCGGCTCCGGCGACCCTTTCAACTACAATTATGCTTACTCTAATTTTTCCCAAGGCTCTGGCAGCTTGGGTCCCATTGGCAGTGGCTTGGGCAGCTCTTTGAGAAATAGCACAAAGGTATCCACAAACTTCTCTACAGTTCCCAGTGGTGGGCGTGCTGGAGGAGGTGAGTATGAAATTCCTGTGAGGCAGCCTGTCGGGCCACCTCCTTTGGACGAGCTGAGGACCGTCAAACGTGGCAGCAACTTTGCGGCAATGTTTGCCTTGGTATAGTTTAACGCGAATCGCTAGCCGACGCGTGTCACGATACGTACGTTTACTATAATAATGATATACTTGCTAAATTTAAACCATGTATCTAGAGGGCATGAGCATGGAAGCTGTGTTGGCAATAGCGACGACAGCATGAACGTAGTTTACTGGGCCCTCGAAACCCTATTTGAGTGAAATTTCTACATCCAAAGTATATCGACGAAAGCAACGACCCGTATGACTGTCATGATCCCTCGTCTCTTTGACTACTCGTTGGGAACTCCTTGACAACTTGTGACACTGACAAGCATGGTACGGAAGGTTTACGGCTTTTATCACATTTCATATATTATCTGCCGAGTCTACGAGTCTATATACCCGGAGTATATTTATAAATATATTTATATCACAAACGCCGCAACCTTCCTTCCCACAGAAGTTCTCAGTACATTTTACTGTCTCTTATTTTTTTTTCATTCTTCTTCAAAAACTGTCATCTATACTGGACATTTCATCTCGCCTTCATCAGGGCGCTCTGCTGTAAACATGGCTATCACACCCACTGAAACTAGTTCGGACCCCAGCAGTGCGCAATCAACTCCTCCTAGAATCTCCAGTCCTTCCAGCCATGCGCCAATCTCAATACCTGCTCCCGCAAACGCTCTTCGGGCCCCTCTGAGCTCACGACATCATGGCCAGTCTCCGTCACAGTCGAGCTTCAAGGTGGGTACAAGTGGTTCGCCAAGTAGCCTGAATCCCCCCGACGCTACCCGGACGCCGCCGCTCAAGCAGAAAGGACCCCAAAAAGTGCGTTTTCCTTTGTACAACAATCCCGAGACGAAAAAAGTCTACTTGCCTTCGGACGAAACTTTTAGAGAGGCCCAGTCGGACACCTTTGTCAAAGCCATTGCTAGGCCCGTCCCATCGGCCAGTTCAGGACCTAGCTCGTATTCCAATCTTCCCAGAACGGCGCATCTCCCTCGATCTCTTGGATCCCCGTTAACGACCCCTCCAATCAATGTTGAGTACGTCGACGGCAATCCGCAAAATCCGTTCGATGACGACGAGGAAGAACAAGACGGGTATTTTGATTACCGGCCACACTTGGCCCGCAATCAATCTAGCGAGCCTCTGCTTGCCAGCCACGAGGAGGACCCAGGGGAAGCCCTAGAAGAGGCAGGCGAATTGGCGTCGCGATCTCGCATACACGACAGCCTGGTTTCTGCAGGGGAGGATGCTCGTTCGGGCATGTTCGATGTGGGCCTTATCACTAGTGGCGGACTGGCCCCTGGTGCTGGCATGGCAGAGCGCGATGCGCGTGCGGCGCCCAATCAAAGAGACAATCTGTTTGCACGCAATCGGCGACATGCTACAAGCACGGCTGACGTGGACCACG
The DNA here is from genome assembly GCA_030564925.1 of Geotrichum aggregatum. Taxonomy (NCBI): domain Eukaryota; kingdom Fungi; phylum Ascomycota; class Dipodascomycetes; order Dipodascales; family Dipodascaceae; genus Geotrichum; species Geotrichum aggregatum. The sequence goes on from JAJMAH010000002.1 coordinate 342,304, forward strand.
AAGCTCTGGCTACAACACTAAACACGCACTACAATAGTGGGAGTGGGACTAATAGTCGAGGCGGCGGTTTTGGTCCATACGGTGATGGAACAAACCGCGGGAGTGACATTCCACTACTAGAGCTTCAGCGCAAGCTTACGGTAGTCGCTAATGATCAGTCTGGGGAGCAACATGAGGCGCCGACTGAGGCTTCACAAAGGTTTGCAGAGCTACTTGTGCGCGGACATTCGCGACATCTGAGCAGCCGCCCGCCATCTCCAGGTCGATCTGACAGCGATGGAATGACGGTGCCAGCAAGTTTGTTTTGGCAAAGCGGTAGCGAAAACCCCAACAGCACTCTGGGTGATTTGGACAGCACCGTGCCTAACGACAAGAGCGATGACGTCAATCCAGCCGAAGCCGGGGAGCAAGAACTCATGACTCGTCACGAAGGCGAAGAAGTATATGCAGATGGCACAGTTACCCCTAGGCATGAAGACTATGTTCCTGCGCCAACACATGTACGCCAGGGTGTGCTGGGCAGTTTGCTCAAGTTATATGGCCAAAGGCAGCCGCATGAGTCACAGACTCCTTCTGCCGGGCCGTCTGGTGCCTCAACGCCTCTAGACCGCCGGAGCTTCAGCGACGACATTACCCCCGTTAATACGAAATCTCCGCAGGACATGTCTTTGAAAGTGCGGGCCAAAAACAAGTGGCACAAGTCAAGGAGCGCAAACGCATCGTCATCGTCGTTAGCCGAACTAGTAATGTCTTCAACCCAAACGCTAATGGTTCCGGGTGACCATTCTCCAAAGAGCTTGAAAGACAAGAGTAATGATAAAAAGCCGATGCGCCCGAAAATGCCCAAACGCCCTTCTGCTATAGAGGTATTGCGAGCCAAGAAGGAAAAGAAACGGAAAGTAGCTGCTGAACGCGAGGCAGCCATTACTTTTCACATTGCAGATGTTTTGCAGCGGCAGCGGTTCATATTGAGATTGTGTCGTGCGCTCATGCTCTTTGGAGCGCCAACGCATCGGCTGGAGGAGTACATGAAGATGACATCGCGCGTTCTAGGCATTGATGGACAGTTCTTGTACATTCCCGGGTGCATGATTTGCTCGTTTGGAGATAGCTCTACACATACGTCTGAGATGCAGCTCGTCCGTTGTGTGCAAGGAGTCAACCTCCACAAGCTGCATGAAACACATGCTATTTACAAGAAAGTGATTCATGGAGAGAGCAATGTGGAAGAGGCATCTGTGAGCATTGAGTTTCTTCTCTCGAGCAAAAACCTGTATTCTCCATGGATGTGTGTGTTGTTTTTTGGGCTTGCGTCTCTCGCGGTCGGCCCGTTTGCGTTTGGAGGCCGCTGGAATGACATGCCTATATCGTTTCTGCTGGGAACCTGTGTTGGTGTTTTGCAGATTGTTGTGGCTCCTCGGTCTGCGCTATACAACAACGTCTTTGAGGTGTCGGCATCCATTGTGGTGAGCTTCTTAGGCCGGGCGTTTGGGTCTATTGGAACCAAGCAGGACATATTTTGTTTTGCGGCAATCGCGCAGAGCTCTTTGGCGCTAATTCTGCCGGGCTACATCATCTTGTGTGGATCGTTAGAGTTACAATCGCGCAACATCGTGGCAGGCTCGGTCCGTATGTTTTACGCCATCATCTACTCTCTCTTTCTCGGGTTTGGCATTACGTTGGGGGCTGCCATTTATGGATGGATTGACAAGAACGCGACGTCCGAAAAGACTTGCCCGCACACGCTGGATCCACTATGGCGGATACTGTTTGTGCCCATGTTCACGCTCATGCTTGCGCTGGTCAACCAGGCGCACTGGCGGCAGCTGCCGCCCATGCTCGTTATATCTGGGTGCGGCTATTTAGCGACGTATTTCTGCGGGCGAAGGCTCGCAAACGCGTCAGAATTGACCAGTGCTATTGGTGCGCTTGTGATTGGGGTTCTTGGCAACATGTACAGCCGGGTCGGCCATGGGCTTGCGTTTGCCGCTATGTTACCCGCAATATTTGTGCAGGTTCCGTCTGGTGTAGCTTCGCAGGGGAGTTTGATTGCAGGAATCGATAGTGCTAATAGCATTGTGTCGAACGCGACGTCATCTGCGGCGACAGCGACAGCGAGTGCGAATAGCAGTGTGGCGACATTGGGAATAACAATGGTGCAGGTCAGTATTGGAATTACGGTGGGATTGTTTGTGGCTACGTTGGTGATTTATCCGTTTGGCAAAAAGCGGAGTGGCTTGTTTACGTTTTGAAGGTATGTCATGGTTGATGTTGAATTTGACGCCGACGATGTCAATTTGGTCTTTCCAACGTTGACTGCTGGAGGCTCTCATTCTTCAAGTTTTGACTCTTTTTTTTCTTCTATCGATATCGGTATCGTTTAACTACGCAATTGAGTTTTGTCGCGCTAGCTAGCGGGCAATGCCACAGCAATCGAAATACATTCCATACCTGCGCAGCTGCAGTGGACTAACTTCTACATACCAGTGGTATCAAGTCACGGCGTCCTCGCTATATTTCACATTCTTTTTTTTTTCCTTATTTCTGTTCTTTTTTTTCATTATTGTTTATCCACATAACGCTCGTTGAACACACACGCATCATATCTATAGACTTTATAGAGATCTATATAGTAAGTTTCATATGCATTTTTTTTTTCGACTTTGTTCAAAGAGAGGGGTCAGGGAGACTCAGTATACGTAGTAAACAGGCCACTGGTAGACTGTTAACAATATATGATGCCATGATTCAAATGCATGTGAATGAGAATTCGAAAAGACCCTAAAAAAAAAAATAGTAAAAATCAGGTTTATACCTGATGCCAGCTAGGTTAGCATTCAGGTTGACTAGATCAGACCAAAATTTGTATGCTCCACTTAATTATTTAATTTTTTCAGATATGCTACTACTGCAGCCCTAGCTGTTCAATGCTTTTTTCAAAGCATCTCCACGGATGGCCGTCGGTCAATGAATAACGGTAGACTACGAGAGTTGACGAGATTACGATTCTGTGATTTTGCGAGTCTGCGAGTCTGCAGGTCTACAAGTCTACAGCCAGCAATATGTATACAGTATCGATAAAAAATTACATCCTGCGTGCTTATACAGGCTGTGTGTGCTTTTTTTGCCTTCTGGTATCAAATCAACTTAAAATATGTCGAAGCCCTAGAATCCCGCTAAAAAGTTGGCAGAGTGGCATAACCCTTTTTTAAAAAGCCTATAGCGCGACCAGCATGCTGATAGTAGACTAGCAGGCCGGTCTAGCAGACTCAGCCCGATTAGAAAATAGCAAACAGGAAATACGCCATCTATAAAACTCTCATGACATATTAACATGCGCTTTCACACTATGAATCTTATAGACGATTCTTCAGGCCTCCCTGTGATTGCCGCAATCTCTGGTATGCGTCGAATACGAGCACAGGCCTGAACCGATTCGCTAGAGTTATACAGGCATCAACAAGCGCCTATACGTAGCTAGATAATTATGGCTTCGGTGACAGCTGTGGCGTGGGGTTGTCTACCCAGGAACTGCCATAGCTGCAGCGACTCAGTGGCATTGAGGATTGCAGCCTGATAAGGAGACACTTTGAACTGTCATCGCAGAGCTTTTTGGGTAGAAAGTAAACGCCGATCGGCATGTTCAGTATGTGCCGCACGAAACGTGGGCGTGTCGTGTCAGGTCTCACGAGTCGTGATCTTGGTTGTGATCTTGGTCACGATCGTGATGAACGATATTGATAAACGATATTAAACTAAATCAGATCTGGTGTGGCCAGTATGCAACTACTCAATGGTTTTATCATTATTGCAGCTTCCTACGCAGACTTTGCAACACCCCAGAGCTCAATAAAATGCAATATCGATACTGAAATCTTGAGCTCAATCAGCGGAACCAGAGAACGCACAGCTTAGCTTACTGAAACACATACTGAATAAGGAATTTCCATGGCATTACAGTCACTGACAGAAATTGGTGCATATGCTTGTAGTCTATATGGCAATTGTTTAGAGTCTGCCATCTGGAGATAAAGGTACCGCTCTCAGAGCTCGGGGCGCAATGAGAACGCCATTCCATCTTTTCACATGTATCAATATATTTCATAGATTAATGATCATAAGCGCGATCCACATGGATCCATCCTAGAGACTGATGATGGAGGTCACTGGAAGGCCCCAAGGCAATGACAAGTGCCGGCATATTATAACTCAGAACTTGGATCATGACAGGGAGTAGGTCTATATGCAGCAGGTTGCAATTGATTTATACCCTTCACTAGCACCCACCCCATCCCCTTTCCCAGGTCTGCCATTGCCCAACTATAATAAGAGCAACAGTCGAGTGACTCCAGTTCCACTTGTTGTCGTTGGGCTTTTCAACAGGTTTGAATTTTCGTCTATATGGTACAGCTATGGGCGCATCCGGTAGACTGGGTAGATGTTGTTTGTGCTATTTGCAAGTAAACCAAAAACTTTCTGTTATTACCCACCTCAAATACTTCGACAATACTATTGCGAATATTAATAGATGCGGCATCGAAGCGCCCTTGATAATGGTGTGCAGTGCGGGAACCGGCTCCTTCTTTTTTACCTCTCAGGCTGTAAATTATGAATAAGACAGATCGTGATCAGCGCTGTAACTTGACCATAGTCTCATTGCACACAATTATGCCCATACTACACAGCATGCCTCATACACACCTTCTCATATTTCGCTAGTTTGTCGACTCCTGAGGACCGAGGGCTGAAGGCCGAAAACAGAAGCAAACCTTTTACGATGTACTATGGCCAGTAGAGCACTAGTTGAACTAGGCGTCTCTCTGTAGACTACTCATTGTAGTAAATGTAGACTTGGCCAAGCCCACGAGAGTCAAGAGGTACATGTGTACCCGCATATTGTGTACAGAGTGCGATTGCAATTGACATTTTGACTTTGGTAACAAGCTTAAAATTCATTAGACTATAGCTACGTTGCAATTGCCTCCAGACTCTGGAGGTCTAAATGTGGTTGAGTTCATGGTGGAGTTCCTGCCTTAAATTGCTCACTGAAGTTTTCCAGATTCTTGTGTTTTTAGATCTTGCTCCTCATTTTACCACGGCTTATATGATCAAGTGAGCCAATTGCCGATGCAAGCCGATGCAAGCATTGAGTATCCAAACGTTGGCCCATCATAGAGTGACTGATAGATTGACTCGACTAGGAGCTGTGCGGATGTTGCAACTGTTGGCCTTCATGAATGCGAAATTGCTTAAATCTGGTCTATAGCATCTACTATAATGTGTACTTGAAAAATTCGAATAGACACAAAACTGTACCCAATCCGACCCTCTCAATACGCACGCATGTCTCCTGTTTCTGCTATAAAGTTTTGTTTTGCAGAGTACGCCTTAAATACGGGACACCATTTGATGTCTGGTTTGGGACGCTTTTCCGTTTTGCTGTAAAAGCAATGCACGCAAAGCCAGTTGTGATGGCAATTTTGCAAGTACTTCACAGGCTTGAGTTTCGTTGTGCCAAGCATCTTTGCACATAACTTATCGCTGGGCCCAAGAGCTGAGTTAATTTGCAAAGATCCGTCCTTTTTTATCTACGAATCTCGACGAGTTTCTGCTTCGTTGTATATTCCACATCTAGCCTCTTCATTTGTTATTGATTTTTTTTTTTTTTCCCTGTATTGACGGTGGAGAAACAATCCACCGCGGGAATAACGCATCCGCTCACCTTATTTGTAGATTTCCTTCTAGCTAGTCTACCCGGTACATGTTGGCGTATGAACGCTGGAAGCGGTTGAGCAGCATTTTGGGATCGTTTCATGTCTAGCGCGAGCTGCTTAAGCCTTGTTAACTTAAGCCTTGAGGTCGCTGTTTTCCGCTCGCTAGAATTTCCAGGCATGAATTGGTGTATACAGTAGAGAGAGATGCGGCAAAGAGATCTTTCAACTTTAAGCTCAAGCTAGTGAGTAACTTTTCGGGAACTGCGTTCTGTAATCTATGCTCTTTGTGACACACTCGTAGCACACTTGTAGCACACACGTAGAGCACTCGTAACACACTCGTAACACACTCGTAACACACTTGTAACACACTTGCAACAAAAAGCCGTGGCAGAAGAGTGGGCACACGCAAGAGCGCTCATGAGATTACGGTAGAGCAGGCTCTGCGCAGCGATGAGGGGGTGTAATGCAATCAAACAGTTGAGCACCTTGGTAAGAGCCGACGGCAAAGGAGCCTGTTTTATTTCTATGGAAACAGCCCACTTGCGAAATCTATGGAGACATCGCCAAATGAAGGTTAACGTTGTTTGGCGTGTCGTAGTACGGCCGCAGTATGATAGTCTACTTGCATAGTCTCATGCTGCAGCTGTAATTTCATGAAGTTCGGCCATAACGGTACCAGCGGTGATTGTCGGACTCAGAATTGAGCTCGAGATCCAGGTTTTCTTTACTTGTGCTTTGCAAAACAATTGGGCGTCCAAGATTGAATGTTGCTATACCGTAGCTATGCATCTAGCGCAACTTGGACTTTTTAGCAGTTAAGAGTTTGCTCGTCTCAATGACAGATTCAGACACCGACGTAACGCCTACAGTGAATTCGAAACCCTCGAGCTCATGAGGTGCTGGTCATGAAATTAGCAAACAAGGAGTGAAGGTTCAATGCCTACTGGTAGATTGATACTGGCTTCAACAGCTGCTACAATTGGAATATATAACTTCAGCAGGAGTAAGTTTCTTCTTGACTAGTGCTGGCTAGCGCTGAGTTGACATCATCTCTCACTCAAAACAAATGGAATCATTCCCTAAACAACCTGTTGCAATTGCAACGTTCACAGTAAATCTAGCGCATTCTTTACAGTTTTGGCGCATTACGCTTTGCGGAAAATTGCAATTGCAATTGAGCAACCTTTGGCAATGTGCGCGTGTCAAAATGTCTTTACAATAGCATTTTGTGAATAATTTGAAGAGCTCGCAAATCTTCAAGTACGAAGAGTCGATTGACTCTGGTCTACACCAGACTAAAACAAAGGTCTAGCGTAGATCCTAAGATATTAAGATTAGGACATCGTGGTCTTTTCTGTTTATAGCCGTGTTATCCACAATGTCTGAAATCTTAATTTGTACACAGTTAAACGAATACTGGAGGATACAGAAGTATTGAACTACTTGAGCTGGAATTCGAGATGGTCTCAAACCTGTTAGATGGCCGGAGTCTTGGGATTTTGAAGAATTAAACGAATTAAACACATCTCGTAAAACGGTAATGCCAGTGAATAGTACGGGCCTTGTGAAACCCGCTTTTGCATTATCATGGCAAGTTAAAAGTCTACTGTCTTAATCTCAAGTGTGTTTGCAATTAAATTCATTTCAAGAACAGAGCATCTTTGGTATTATTTTATTAAACGGGCTCTAAATTCTTCGCGGAGTCGGAATATCAAGAATCAGAAACATAACTCTATAAGAGAGCCTAAACGGATTCCATGTCTAACTCTATTACATCTGTATACCAACTGGAGTTGTGAACTAGTAGCAAATGAAAAAATTATACTCGCGAATGTTCGAATTCGAATAGAGGTCGTTATATGTAAGTTAAAGAGTGGAGACGGCCATGTTTCTTGCGCTGGATCAGTGACTGCAGATGAAGTTTGTGAGCCCGGCTGAATAATAGCAGCAGTAGATTCATTGAAATAGGGAGCCAGATCGATACTGACCTTTCTGAAACGAGTCTGGGAAGCCCGCCCGCTATTACTTATTGACGAAGACACTTTTAGATTTCAGTGACATGTAGCGATTCAGCTGATTTTCATTTCGGTAGCTAGATGTTCTCAAACTCCTTACCGCCTTTTCGAATCCATCTGTTAAATGTAAGACCCAGTATCAAAACAAACCCAATTTATGGGTTATTGGAAACCACACGATCAGGCTGACTGCCCATCTCAGCATACGTAAGTTAACATGGCGAGAAGGTTCGGATGGGATATATCGATCCATATATACTGTATACAAAAGAATACATGCACTATCACGTGAACGAACCACAGTGGAGAGACTTGGCTGGAGTTAGTATTGGTTTGATTCTGGCAGATTCTGCCCTCAACCCTCGGATACGCCACATGCAGCCTAGTGCAGTTTATGCAGCTGCTGCAGTCTTCCAAAGCATCTTCTTCCACATGAAAAAGAAATGTGACATAAATAAAAAAAAAGCAAGAAAAACGAAAAAACAAAAAAAGAGGAAAAAATAGAAAAATGACAGAGGAAAAGCGAGAAGAAACCGAAAAAAACAAAAAAAACAGTAAAAAAACGAGAAAGTTTAATGATGCAGCATAAAAGCATAAATTGAATTATCATAGATTCGATCTTTTGACCTATCTTTATAGATTCCAGATGCCCCAGTAGACCTGGTCGGCTGTATAGCCCATACTGAAATTGCACCTGCGAGGAAAAAGACACTGGACTTCAACGACGTACACACAGCCAAGGTTTCTATAGACTGGATGCTGCTTCTTTGTTTCTATAGAACGTCAAGTCTCACATAGTTTGACCCGCGATGCACATTATAATAGCTTCAAAACCTATATACACTGTAGACCCGTCGACCTCTGCTGCAGGCTGCAGCGCTATAGGTTTTTTTTTTGCGTGGAAACGAAAATTCAGAAAAAAAAAAACACAATACCACAACAGAACGCTTGTTGCAGTTGCGATCCAGTTATTTCTATAGTTTTTTTCCTTCTTTTCTCTTGCTTTTACTTCTCCTCCTCCCCCTACTGACGACCACATCCCCGTTCTTACCACGGCCCCCAGCATCTTCGATTGTCTGGACGTTCTATAGTTGTTCGACTGCTCAACTGTTCAATCGTTGAATTGCTGAATTGCTGAATTGCTGAATTGTTGAATTTTTCATTTTGCATTTGCATCCTCTAGGCTGTTGGAGCGCCCGGTTTTATTTTGCGGCCCGAGTCAATCTAGTTTTACGCCTCTGAAGAACGGGCATCGATTCTGTACCCGCTGATTGAGGAGTGAAGGGCTTCAGCTACAGACAAAGAGAAGCTTGATTTGGTCTACACTAACTCAAGAGCTAAAAGTCATCTCGTACCTGCTCGAGCTCATCCTCGTCCTCAATTTCACTGACTACCCGCCGTTGCCTTGACCCTAAATAAAATTTTTGTAAATTTGGGTTTCAAAGGCCATCTCACCATCTAACACTCACGGCATTACATTTCACACCCTTGAATCATCAATGACCCTCGGTGTGATTTCCTTTCTTCTTCATTATTAACTTAGCTTGTTCTTGCGCAAAAACCTGCTTACAAAATTTCAACCCACGTTCGCGCCTTGCCTCTTTGCTCTTTGGGCCACTCTTATGAAGGCAGCACATGCCACTGAATCTTGACTTTGGCTACTATTTCATGTGAGTATTGCTAAGAGGAGTGCCTGAACATGATTGGTATTTCTTTGACAAGCATTTGAGCTCATCGGTTTTTTATTTTTTCATTTTTTTTTTTTTTTATGCTAACCCAATTTATCTAGAAAGGCAATTCTACCTGTTAGCAACTGAATCAATTGAGCCAAGTATGAGCTTTCCTGATCGCCGGGCAAGGCTATCACCGGTGAGAAGTGAGATTCCCCTCGATCAGGATAAAGAAAAAAGCCCGAGCAACCCCCAGACTAATTACTCCCAAACCAATGCTACAAGTAACTCTATGCAAACTCCAGAAATTGGGTACTCTTGGTTCTCACCTTCTGCCCAATCCCAGGACGAGTCAATACCGCCATTCGAACGCTATGAAAATGTAACACCACAACATCATTTCCGCTCTTCGCAGCCCGTTTCTACCCCCTCCAGTTCCTCAAATACCTTGCCGCCTACTTCTCCGGTGGTGTACCGGCAACCTTACCCTATGCAGCAGCTAAATTTGCAGTCATCAGTTTCGGGTGCTACTTCACCATGGTATAATAGCAATTCAACGCCCATGTCCCGTTCATCTTCTATGAAGAGACGTCACAACTACGAAGGAATGTGCAACGACATGCAGCAGTTTGGTATTGAAAATTCCAGCCCGGATCTCGAACAAATCCCACCTCAGAAGGACGCTCGGCTTTCTCCTGGCCAACACTCGCCGACCCATATATATCAACCCCAGATGGCTCGAATTCCTGCATCTTACAGCGATACAAACCTCACTCGACGTGGAGATGACCTTTATGCAAAAGGAAGAATATCAGGCAGTAAGCCCACCTCATCATCTCGGAAAATTTCTACTATATCCAGTTCCAGCTCTAGTGAGGCTCGATCATCAGGCTATACTAAAAAAGCAGTAGATCTGGGCGTTACTAGACTTAACTTGTCTGCCAGCACTTCCTCCATACCGTCGTTTATCACACATATCCCAACTACTCCTTCAAAATCTCCTAAGAAACGAAAAGGATCGAGCGTGAATTTTACCATTTCCAATGGTAGAGCGATCGTGAGTACTTCCGATGACCAAAGTACTACCCTAGACCTTGCACAATCTCCCTCTTCCCGGCAAGACTTCCCCAGCAATGCATCCGAGTCAAAATTACGAGCCGATAATGCAATTATTGCTCTCAAGCGGGTAATTTCTCGCAGTCGGCCCATGATATCACCTCAAACCCGCTCACGAGCACAGTCTGTACCTGCCCCAGCTGGTTCTGAGGCAGTTCCAGACGTTTCGGAAGTAATCACTACTCCCGTTTTCCCCCCTACGAATAAAAGGGTTTTCAGTAGTGCGTTACCTTCGCCGCAAGGCCCCCCATTAAGCCCTTCTGTTTTACCGTCGCCAAGTCATACCTCCAACATATCAGCTCATTCGTCGGTCTGTGATTCTGACTCTGTAACGTACGAGCCAGCAGCTTCCAACTATGACCAGTCCCCTATTTATAGCTTGCCTGTGACTGATCACTTGCAAGCGAAAGAACAACACCAACTGCCACAAAGTCAAACGGAAATTCAGCATCAAGATCTACACCGATTTCCAGAAGTTCAGCAGCAGCTACAGGCACATCAGCATGAGCAACAGCGGCAAATGCAACAGCAGCAGCAACAACATGAACATCAGATGCAGCAACAATATCAGCTACAACTTCAGCTTGAGCATCAATACATACAGCAGCAGCAGCAACTGCTGGCCCAGCAACAAGTGCAACTATCTCCACATTATGGTCAGTTAGCATTACCCCCTCAGGCCATGATCCCACAGCCTCAATTGATGCCGGCAATGCCTCCTTTTCACCATCCAAACACTGTCATCCCCGCCCAGCAACTGGAAATGGTCACTCAAAATTTTGTAGCTTCAGAAGGTTACTATGCTGTTCCATTCCCTCCAAACCCACAGCCACCGCAGTATCCTATTTTTACTACAGACGTTAGTGTTGAACAGCAATACTACTCAGCACCACACTCGTTTCCAGCGGTGTAGATGTTCTTAGAAGTACATTGACGTTCTCAGTAAAAAATTGTGCACAAAATCGAGACATTCTTTAACGTTAGTGGTACGGACAAACACTTTGTCACCAACCACTGTTTCTATTGATAGCATTCTAGACTTTTATATCCGTTCAATCAGCATTAAACATTCAACTATTATGAATATTCGGTTGTATTCATCATTCACCACCGGCATTTTGGTTTTTGATGGGAATACTAACTATAGCACACTGGAGACAATTTAATCACATTATACCAAAAGAATCATTTTCGTGAGACTCATGATTACATACACAGAACTAGTTAGAGATATCTTTAAGATTCAAAATGAAAGAGAACCAGCAAGCTTTGGACATTTGAAATGAACGAGAACCAGCAAGTTTTAGATATTGTCACTCAGAAGTCCAGTAAGGCCAAAAAACCAATGAGGACGTGATTATAAACTCTTGCAAGAATAACGATAGATCTGTAAATCATGACCAGTAGAACTTAAATATATATAATGATAGTTGCAGATGCAGATGTGAGCAAAAAATTCAATGTATAGACAGTAGGGTCTGTGTAGATTGATATTATATGTTTTAGCAAAGTTCCCCAGTCCAGTTGCAAATTAGATTCGTCTCTTTTTTTTTTCAAAGAATCTGGAGATCTGAATAATAGAGACGGAAGAAAGAAAATTGAAAGAAAAAAACAAAAGGAATTTGCTTAAATATAGTTTAGCCTGGTCACTAGATTCTATAAGCTAGCTAGATGAGATCTTTTAAAAATACAGGATTAGACTTCTTGATTCACTGGTCTACTTGGTAGTTTTTTTTTTGTTTTTTATTTGACTATTGATAGTGAATATATATATGTATATATATGTACATGTATATGCTTGCTCGACACATGTCTTGCAATTGCATCTGCGCAACTTTCTACCCTCCTCCCTCTCCCCTTCTCTTCTCTATCTCTATCTCTAGCAAAAAATAATTCGATATGCTTGTTGATATGTATGAGGCCTCCGCCGAATGAAAAATTGCAAAAAAATTTAAAAAAAAAAAATTGTTTAATGATTTTGAGAGGTCCTTCGGGACATAATGTCAATTTTGAAACGGGTTTGAAAATTATGATCAAGTATTCACAAGTTTGAATAAAAAAAAAAAAAACTATAGGTAGCTATGGTAGGTTTAGAAGTGAGTATTTTTTTTTTTTTTTTTCTAATTTCTCAAGTCTTGGTCACCCAGTAGACTATATAGATACCGAAGCAAGCCTATTTTAGTATAGTTTAGTTGGTAGTGATTCAGAACTGTAATGTGGATTCTGGTCTATAACTAGAGATGATGGAAAGCAATGTTTGTTTTTCGTTTTTTATTTATTTAATCTTTTAATGATTCTGATGTTTGACAGAATTAGACACTTTCGTTTGGTTGATATATGTACAGTGATTTTTTGATTTCTTTAAAATGGCTTGACAGTTTCTTATAATGGGTGCACTTGAATTAGTTTCCTCTACTGTGGTGACTTCTATGGAGCGCCCTTATTAGACTTCATTAAGTAGCACATGATATCTTGATATTTATGAAATGTTTGCTCGAGACACATATTCAGCTATAGTCATGCTCGGCTTGCGTGGATAAGTTTCATCAGACATGCTGTGCCAGTCGCCATACACAACAACACTGCGGTGCGGGTCCATGTCTTGAGACTCTGATTTGAAATTGAAAGTTTCGTTCGCTAGGATATGGACAAACATGCGTTCGTATGCCTTCATGGGTGGGAACCTACGCACGCGTGCCTGAGTGTTGTACATAACAGTGAGCTTGGCTTCGATATCGCGGCACCACGCAGGGTTGGACAAGTACAGGTCGATCAGGTCTTCGCTATACAGGTCTTCGCCTTTAACTGTAGGGTCCAGTGTGTTTCTGACGGGGTTGATGGTTGTGTCCACGCCAAATGCATTAGCAAGCATGCGGTTACGTTCTAGAATGGCGCAGCTGTCGTCGCATTCAAGTAGTAAAGACGAAGACCGCTCGCCTGGGCACAGTTTTTGGAGCATCAGGTTTCCACACTTACATTGTAGGTTGAGTTTTTCGCTACAAGCGCTTTTGCTCTGTGACGAAACAGGGATGGGTGCCGACATAGGGACCGCTGAATCCTCAACATCAGATATAGTTGCTGGTGCTGGTGCCGGGCCTTGACACGCTTTAGGGAAATGGCACCTGACTGTACTGTGTCGGTGTCCACATCGCAATGGCCGGCCACAGATCTTGGTACAAGTTGTGGCGCACTCTCCTTCCTTGTGACACATTTTGGGACATTTGTGCCCGCACTTAAGGGTCCGCCCGCAAAACTGTCCGCAAGAGCTGGTTGGCTGCGAGCAAGGTACTTTAACTTCGCTTTTGCCACATTCGCACTTCTTCTTGACCATGTAAAAACTATAGTAAACTTGTTAGTAACTTGAAAATTGTGTGAGAAAAAATCTGTGAACTTACCATTTAGGACAGTCGCCAGAATCACTGTGACAGGGGTGGGTTGACATAGGATGCCCACATGTTCGGTTCCTTGTACAAGGATGGGGGCATTTGGGAAGCATTGTCCCACATCGGATAGGAGCCCTTAGGATTGTCTGTCCACAGGGACAGATCCAGTCATCATTCGACGACTCCATACACGTTGGACAAGGCCCGCTATGGCACGGTTCCGTACACCGATGCTTTTTACAGTTTTTAAGATTGTCGCAAACCCTGTCACACAAATGTTCTTCTGGCCATTCCGATTTTGGAAGTTTGCCTGCTTCACCTGCCTTCTCGACTGCTCGAGCAGACTTTTCGTACTTGCAGCAGACTTCAGCACATCGATGACGGCGGCACTGTAATTTTGCCGTACATCTTCGTTGACATGATGGTGCTTCTTGGTGAGCCATCATTGAACAAGGAACAGTGAAGACTTGTTGACCACAGCTGCAATGCATTTTAGAAACTTGCGGGCAAGTTAAACAGGGTCCTTCATGACAGTTGTAGAGGCACGTATGCCCGCATGGTAGCTCCCTGCTGCAAACGTTGCCACACAAAGGAATAGGCTCTGCACAAGAAATGCGCGGATGGCCAAGAATGTCAAGGACTAAAGATGACCCACAGGGGCAAGTATCAGAATCTTTAGGCGTTAACGGACAGTTGAAGTCTGCCTCTTTTCTGGCACCGCAGCTAAAACTGTATTCGTGTCTTTTGCAAGTGTAAAGCCCTTTTGACTGTTCACCACACGCAAACACTCCGGTCCATTTTTCAACCTGCCCATCATCCAGCACTTTACAAGTCATCTTCTTTCTCCTGCTTGCACAGTCGAGGTCTTTGACTGTACTTCCACAGTAGCACTTACTTGGGAGTTGGATGTCACAGTCATAACATAGCCCGTCGTGACATTTTCGTTTGCACTTGTGCTGGCCGCATGGTAACAGCTCACCACAGACTTTTCCGCACGACCACCCGTCGTAAGAAGTCATAATGCAAGGCAACTGTTTGTGGGTGCTCCCGCAAAAGCACTTCACGGATGGACCCATGGAGCAGCAGTCGGGATGTGGCCCTGGATGACAAATTGCAGTACAGCGATGCCCACAAGCCAGGCTCACTCCACAGGTTTGACTGCATGAATGTGGCGTTAAGCCAATGTATACTGGCTTGGTTGTTTTCCGGCACCAGCATTTGTATTCTTTCGGGATTTTCTTGATGACATTCATACACGATGGACATGACCAGCCGTGAACAGCCTCTTTCAGTGCGCCATTGTTTTCTGTGGACTTTTCCGCCCATGCCCTAGCGCACCCTAAATGATAGACTCGGTAGCAGTGGTCGCAATTCCAGACTTCGGTCTTGACGTCTAATTCCCCTGCACAGATCAGGCACATATACTCTCCATCTTCAATCTCAGCAATGAGAGATTCCGTTAAATCTAAGCTTTCATATGCGCGCACTCTGTCATTCAGCGTATTGTCTTCCTCATTGTCGTCGCCACTATCGCTTCCTTCGTCGGTCTCTGGATCAACCACTTGTGCATCTTGACTAGGCTTTTCAACGATGTTGCCACTGACAGCTTGGCACTTAGAGGCATTCAAGTCTCCTGTCAGATCGGCTTGCACCTCGGGACCTTGAATATCAGTTTCAAAATCAGGCATCAGTTGGTTTCTTCGTTAAAAACTTATAGATAACCAGCAGATCAGGATCGTGGGCTTCGGAGGCTTATAATGAATTTTCTATCTTTACGACAATTGTCGATACAATCCACGTGATCTTCGCTTTTAGGCTTAGGGTAAATATTTTTCTCTAAATTTCAGGTCCGAAAGCGGCCATTGATAAGATCTTCCATTGGCGGAATCGCGGGAAACGAAGCCAAAAGTGAAAAAAATGATAGAAATTAAAAAATACGCCATTTTCTTCTTTTTTCTCTCCACCAAACAGTCATACAGTCTCTCATCGAGTCACCATAGAATCCTAGCACTACACAATGATCAGAAACCTTACAAGATCCCGCGCCGTCTTTTCCAGAGGCTTTGCTTCTCAATCCAAGACCCTTAAGATTGGTGAGTCAGTCTCGGTTCCTTATAGCTTCAGCCACACTAACTACATTCTTTAAGGTCTTATTCCTGGTGACGGTATTGGCAGGGAAGTTATTCCTGCTGGAAAGCAGATCCTTGAGGCCCTTCCCAAGGAGGACGGTCTTTCTTTCGAGTTTGTCGACCTTTTGGCTGGATTCGAGCTTTTCAAGGCTACTGGAACTGCTCTGCCTGACAAAACTGTTGATATTTTGAAAAACGAGTGTGACGGTGCTTTGTTTGGCGCTGTCAGCTCTCCCACTACTAAGGTCGCTGGCTACTCTTCTCCTATCGTTGCCCTTCGTAAGAAGCTAGGCCTCTATGCCAATGTCAGACCCGTTAAGTCGGTTGCTGGTGCCGATAGACTAGTTGATCTTGTCACTGTCCGTGAAAACACCGAGGATCTTTACATCAAAGAAGAGAGAATCTTTGACGCTCCTGATGGAACTAAAGTTGCTGAGGCTATCAAGCGCATCACTCAAACTGCCAGTGAGAGAATCGGAAAGATTGCGTTTGAAATTGCACTGCAAAGACAGGCCATTAGAGAAATCGACCCTTCGTCATCCATTCATACCAAGCCCATCGTCACCATCACACACAAGTCAAACGTACTGAGTGTCACAGATGGTCTTTTCCGTGAGACTATTCGCAACGTGTATGACGCCAACCTTGACAAGTTTGGCTCCGTTACCGTTAACGAGCAGATTGTTGATTCCATGGTTTACCGTCTTTTCCGTGAACCGGAATTTTTCGACGTCATTGTAGGACCCAACTTGTACGGAGACATCATCTCTGATGGTGCTGCTGCTCTTGTTGGCTCCCTAGGTGTTGTTCCCTCTGCCAACGTTGGTGATAGCTTTGTCATTGGTGAACCTTGCCACGGAAGTGCACCCGATATTGAAGGCAAGGGCATTTCTAACCCTGTTGCCACTATCCGATCTGCTGCTCTGATGTTGGAATTCCTTGGATTCCCCAAGCCTGCTGCCAGAATCTACACTGCCGTCGATGCCAACCTTTCTGAGGGCAAGATTGTGACGCCTGATCTCGGTGGAAAGTCTACCACCCAGGACGTCGTCAATGATATTGTTTCACGTTTGTAAATAGCCTAGGAGCGGAAAAGCTGAATTTGTAATTTCATAGGGATATTCCAGTAAATGTCAAAACTAAAATGATTAACTCTATATTAGTGATCCCATATTCTTGGACGACAAGGCTGAAACCCTAAGCCTGTGCTAAGGTTATGTTCGCCATTTCCCTTTACCTCCATCTTCTTTCACTTTCTATTCACCTAACATATACATTCTGGCACAACCTCGAGGCGTTGCTAGAAGAACATCTTGCTACCTTGTTTTTGCGAAGTATTTCTAATGGGAGTTTAGTATCTGCATTATGATTTAAACGACATACTACGCACAACCTGCACATAAGATTCGTACATCACGAAATGAGTAATATAACTTGGTCTCCCGGTGGAAGCAGGTTCTGGCATGAGGGTGAAGACATAACAAACTACGTTAACTCGGATAGCGATCATATTTCAGATGATGATCTGTTAGCGGCAGCACTTGAAAACTCCCTCCGTCATTCTGGACCTGATTTGGATCGCGATCCTGGTGAAATAGAGGAAGCTATTAGGCCTGGTAGTAATCAACATGGAAATCGTCGAAGTCATTCAGAAGCATTTGGAGGCGGCCCTCCCGAAGTCAACAACTCTGATCTGGATACTGACGAGGACGATCTTTTGAGTTTCCAGCGGTCTGCTCAGCGACCTAGAATCGAAATAGCGCAAACGAGAAGCACAAGTCCTGAAGATGATCTTATAACTTCAAGGAGGCAAAGACCCAGAGCAATCTCTGAAAGCACAACACGAAGTAGTACGCCAGTGGCGTCAAGCCAGCGACGCCACACTACCGACATGAACCCTATTGTAATGAGCGAAGACGAAGACGAGACAGAAAAATCCAGCACAGAGCCTGTAGACATGACAAGGCTAGACTCACCGCGCGCTGAGTTTTATGAGGAACTGGAAGACGAAGACGATGAAGACGATTTGGCCGTTATAGAGACATTAGAAAACCCTCCAAACGTCAAAGATCAAAAAGGATTCAAGAATTATGAATGCCCTATTTGTTTTGACAACCCAGAGACAATTGCTGTTATCCCATGTGGTAAGTACATTCAGAGTATCTGTATATAACTATTTTCGCTCTTTACGGTATTATTAACTTTTGTGATCAGGACACATGTATTGCAGCAACTGTGTTTTCAAGGCCATTGCGGTTCAAGGAAACTGCAGCATTTGCCGAAAAGGCGTAAAACACACGCAAGTTAAATTTCTCGAAATCAAGACCAAATAGCTGTGTTTGACTAGAGCTTGTTTCCTCCGAATTGCAAGGGGAAACGGCCATTTTATCCCATTGCCCGAAGTTAATAAGATAACTGTGAGATAAGGCTTTTTCAAGCATTTTTGCTGAATAGGACAATCTGCATGAGTGTTGGGCGAAGACGTTTGTATGTGCAACATACATGTTTTCATAGGCCATGCGAATAGTCCGGTTGTGCTCCGCACGACTTGGCCCCCATATGACTTTACGCCAATACATGAGATAGAATTTGCCCAGGGAGGGATAGCTTGGAGTGACAAAATTTTTTCTTTACTGTTAAAGCAGTATGGATTTCAATGATTTTTTTCTGATGAGCTATTGAGATACATTAGGGATGTGCCTGTCGAGGCTCTTTTTTTCCCATCTTGAAAGAGTCGGCTCAGGCGTCGACGAGCCCAGAACTGCTGATGCCGTTAGTGCACGTTCGGTTTTTTTGTTTCTCTAATGACATGCCATATCCAGTCCAGTTGCACCTTAGTTGTGTGATATGAAATGTACATAATGCAGGGTATTTGAGATGGTGCTTGCTTGCTTGCGGATAGTGGTTTTGCATTCTATTTTGGGCTGTTTAATAGAATCTCGCTGGTGAAACCATTAGAAAAAACAATTGAGACGATGACAAGCTACATGCCTTACTTTAAAATGTGAAGAGAGAATTCGGAAGGAGCATGAGCGAGTCAATTTTTGAAGTTTAATATAACCCTCTGAACAAATAGGAAGTTTTGAAGCTTGAACATTATCAGATGTTAGCACTTTGCTGCAATGGTACCATATGACATTGGGTAGTTAGAGATACATGGTATATGCAAATGGAGTCAGCCTTGATTCTATGGAAATTGCAATTCAGCGTGTACCTGGGTAGTCGGATCGGAAAGGAAAGACACTGTGGTTGAACTGAAGTACTATAGGCTAGAAACACTAACATGATTCATGATTGAAAGAGATTCAGAGCTTTTTGTAGCGAAAGTATAAGGGCATTTTCTGTATGACGCTGTCAGTTAAGTACTGTTGCATACGGAGTAGATGATAGAAAGTTGAAAACGGAGCACAAATAAGAGGGACAAAGAAACTTGAATGTCGTCGGATTAGATTAAAAAACTACAGACGGGTTGAGCAAAAAGTCGCTGAGTTGAGTATGCCAATATACCTTGTCCGTCTACAATTAAACAAGAGCACCCTGGAGGTCAACCGCAATCTCATGGATACAACAAACACTAATAACTGATAACTGATAACTAATGATTGAGCTTTGTGTCTTTTTCCAGTTAGGCTCGGCAGCTTGATATTTACAAATCTAGAGGATGTAAAAATTCAAATGTAAAACAAAACTGGAGCAAAAGCTGTCCAGTACGAAGTGAACTACGGTAGTCTTGCATTATGAATTTTGGATCATAATTATCTTACACCAGTATTCTGTACTAGAAATTTAATGTGCTCTTATGTGTTATTTAATTGGAACTGGTATGCTGAATGCCGTCCCCGAGTCTTGTAACAAACCGAGTAGACTTGATCCACATTCAATTCCATTATAGAAATCTTATTTACAGTCTCCAGATGCGGATTTACACTCCTATAGTCTGCCGTGACTTTACACCAATGGCTGCGGCAGTTCTATATAGCAGATCGATACGTTTAGACGTGACTAGGGGGCTTCACAGAATACCCGCTAACTTAATACCCTGCAATCTTTCATGTTGACGCTCACAAAGCGCGCAAAGCAGTGCAATACCATATATGCCTTTCGATTATATTTTTGGGTCTTTCGCTCAAGCCAAAAGGGCTATCATAATACCTACCTGGAGATAATCTGCGAATTTAAGCGAGCCCTAGAGTGTGCATTGGTTTCTTGAATTTTTGATTCCATCCGTCTAATATTTGCTTGTCCAGTGCTATCCGACAAAGCCTCTTGCACTAACATCAAAATTCTAAAATCGTAACTTGGGCTATATTAGCAATCTTGTTCAGTTAGCTTGGCTACTTGCGACAGATCAAATCTTTTCGGAACCACTTGACTCTTTAGATTTGCAAATGTCCACAGGATTCCATACTGATCCGGGCATCTAGATACCTACCCCGGAGACCCACAATACTGCTATCCTCGTTACTTTGTCATATCAATGTATCTTCTCACTTCCTTCCCACTTCCATATAGGTTAGACATACACGCAGCTAAACCAGCCATATCAGCTGGACTACGTAGTTTTGCAGAACCTTGAATTTCTACCCCTGATTCTAAAAAAAATGTATTCCGTACCAAATCCTTTCTCTTTCCTTTTTCATCGCGTCGTTGCCGGCAGCGCCGCCGCTGAAACAAAAACTGATTTGTGCGGCCTGCGCCAATTCAT
Organism: Geotrichum aggregatum; assembly: GCA_030564925.1. Taxonomy (NCBI): domain Eukaryota; kingdom Fungi; phylum Ascomycota; class Dipodascomycetes; order Dipodascales; family Dipodascaceae; genus Geotrichum; species Geotrichum aggregatum. Next base: position 363,039 of record JAJMAH010000002.1, read on the forward strand.
GCACGCGTCACGTCGTAAGTGTAAGAGCAAAAGAGTTTCTACGCATGTGCTACCGTGCCAGGCTGTCCGTGCTCTCATCTTTATTTAGCGACTTTTGGATCCCCTGATGTAGCGCACTGGCAATATTGGCAACACTGATCGCAGCTCAGGCCTTCTGGTCAGTGTTGTAGCAGCTATATTGCTGGTCCAGGGATACACTCTCAAAGGCTCGTGTCTACCAATTTCAAAAGTCTGCACTCTGATGTAGCCTGTGTACACCACGGGAAGTCGTCCGAACCTTTACCGAAGACGGAAGACGGTGCCTAACAACAAGGTCAAGGGCAGACCGATACTGCTTTGAGAACGTTGAATATACCCCGACGTGTACATGCACAACAGTTTTGCAATATCTCAGCCTTTACGACGAGTGCCATAGGCAGCCGCTGTTGAGGGATATTAGCATTCTGTGCTAGATCGTTTTGTACTATTACAGTTCAAGAATGCCATCTTGCCCATGCACACCAGAAACCACCTACTCCTTTGTGCGTAGTCAAAACCAATCTTCTTCACAAATTCTAAGCTCCTCTGGATTCCCATAGCGAGACTGAACACCAGACGTTGGACAGGGCCTTGAGACTTTTAGACCTGGCCACCCCGCCCCTGTCCTGCAGAAGCTTGCACGTAGGGGCTGTCAGCCGGACTGTACTCAATAGATCGATTGGAGATTAAAACCATTGATTGAAAGCACTTAAAGCTCTGTGGTTGGACTCTTGGTATGGATAAACTAATATCAAGTGTCCCCTTACGTATATGCACCATATGGTTGCCTGTGCTTTGACCCCCCCGTGCATCCTGTACATGTAAGAACTTCCAGAAAAGCTGAGCTCCAGTCGAAATCGTAACAATGAATTGAGTTTCATTCTCAGCGGACTGAGTTACGTGCGGAAGAACGGAGACTTACCATTGTCAATTCAGCATTCCATGATCGATATCAAGCTTTGACAATGTCTTTCATTTTTTGAATATGGATCAATAATTCTGACACCTTGAGAACGTCTAGATACAGTAGAGCCCAGTTTTATTAGACTACTAGATATATGCAGGATCTATTTCGGTCCAGATGCTAGCATGGCACGTTCGTGATGCAGGAGTCTGATACATATTGATGTCTAGGATTCGTCCTGCAACCTGGGTAGCTTTGCATTATTCGCATTTCAACTTAGTAACAGGAATTAACATCTTTGTGAGTTGCAGTCTCTAAATAGTGTCTGAAAATATCAAGCCTATAAACTAACTAAATCAGACAGTAATATGTTGTGGAGTAGAGACTTACTAGCTAGCCCTACCACCCTAAGTGCATGTAAGGCGCCCGGTAGAATTCCAACACACATCTGTATCTCTTTCGTATTAATATGGCTTCAGCTCAGTTAAGGTGAAGAACACGAAGGTTGAGATACAGTCTTGAAGCTTAGGTGTAGGCTTATGCAAGTCAACCACCCGCGCACAGGAGTTTAGTATTGTTTAGGTCTTGCAAATACGATGCGCCCTAATGTTAATGTCTACCTTTCCACCGTGTATTTATAGTATTGCAATCTTCAAAGCTTTCCATGAGTAAGCCTCAAATACAAGTCACCGAAAGGGCATCAATTGAAAATGTGCAACACCACATCGACAATTGCGAGAAATATTCTAGAAACTTCAAGGTCATCAAGCCAACGGCTTTCCGCTTCAACTAACAAGTAAAAAGAAATCAATACAGTTTTGGAAAATGAATATTGAAATGGCAACTATTTTTAGAGAAGCTGAAACCACATACTTCTCCATAGATGTCGACTACAATTGCTATTAGGTTGATTTCAGGCTGGCAGGTCTAAATCAAGAAAGCTTAGATTAGTCTGGGCAAAAGAACAACGGCTCGCTTAAAACTATGTTGTATCGAAATGCGCAATTGCCATTCAATTAGGCCAGCCTTTCGTGCAATGCCAAGTGCAATAAAGACATTCCCCTTATTGGTATTTACATTCGGATTTAAATTTAGATTTTAATTGCAAGCCTGAGAGTTTTGGTCTGCAAGTGAAAGGGTCGTGCGAGGTCTATGGCATGGTCTCAAAATCTGCCCTTTCACTTATTCTGGTACCTTATTTTGGAGCCAAAAGCTATTGCACTTGTTTTATGAGTTCACCGATTGCTTGTGAATCATGACAAAAGCATGCTACAGAGTAACTATAGTATACATCCTACGCAACGTACTTTAAATGTACTTTCGTCTCTTGCCCCCCTAGAATTTGCCCAATACGTGGGCAAGCAACGTAGATTGAGCACTGCTCAGCGGCACACAGATCAAATCGATCCCGTGCTTGATCCGCCATTGGCAAAGTATGTTGAAAGTAGATTTCCCATTTTCTACTAGGGGGCGGGTTTTAATATTCGAATTTGGAGTTTGGATTAGATTAGATTATGGGCGCCAACACTGGGGAAACTGCATTCAAGGGCCTTGTAATTTTGGGTCGACGTCTACCGAGTAGTCTACTGGTAGTCTACTCTTATTGCAAGCCGAAACACTCCTTACTTAGATTGAGTACTTTGACTCCATCATGTATTGTGTGTGTGTGTGCGTTTCGTTCCTTAACCCATGAAGAGGTCAAATGCCTCGTGTAAAAGTCCTGCAACGTTCGTGCTTCGCATCTTGTTCGCATGTTTTGTTCCAAACTTTTCACGCCGTCTTATGCAATAGTACCTTTTTTGGACTGGAGTTTTTTTTTAGATGATGGTTTTCGATTTTACTATGAGACTTTCAGTGCTGGTAGCTGTGAATACAGTGAGTTTAGCAAATTTCAATGACTTTCTTTTGATGGATTTTCATGCAAGGAAATGCACCGTTATCAACGGCATATGTGTGCATGCTGTCAAGCTCAACCAGGAAATAACCAAGTGTTTAATGTAGATTTTTCGGCAAAAATCCCTAGTGAAAAAATGGCCCCAACGTTCCGTGAATTCGCTTCTTTTGGGTTCATGTAGAAAATTACTTTTTGAGCAGTGTTTGTGTTACATCTTTTTTGGGAAATCAAATTTACATTCTACTTTTTCATCAGACAGACGTTCCTTTCTCAATCTCACCAGCCTGTATTTGCGTCAAGCAGTCTAATGATTCTATTTATATTTTTATTCAGTATATGGCTTGTATTACATTCATGTTCATATCATCTATATTCAGAAACTTATTTGTATATAAACTTGGCGAATCCTCATCTCTCAAGGCTCTTTCAAATCACAGACACATCCATCCCCCGCAAGCCATCACCCTCAATCCTTCCCGGGCCATAGTCCTTCGTTTTGTCATTCATCTACTTACTCACTAATACCTTCGTTCTTTTCTCTACTGTCAATCAGTCCGGTAATTACTTCACACTTAATTTTTAAAAGGTTAACGTCGCAATGTTGATCACGTCGAACAATGCCATTCTTATGCTCTCAGCAGCTGGGCTGTTGAGTGCTTCCGCCGTCCAGGCTCACTTTGGGTCCTCCGGCTCTTACTCTTCTTCCTCCTACTCTAAATGTAGCAGTATCCCCTCGACCGTTGAAAATGACTCATGCCTTTCAGTCTGCAACAAGGCCGTCTCGAAATACAACTACTGCTTCGAGTCTTTATACAACTCTCTGGAAGAGTCTTTCTGCAAGAGCGATGTTGGATCTAGCTACATTTCCAGCTGCTACAAATGCCTTGAGAAGCACGACCTCTGGTCTAGTTATGAGACCTATGCCTCAGATATGTTTAAGCTCTGTGGACTGTCAGCTGGCTGCACAAAGTCCCTCGGCACTGGCTACTCTGTGACTGGCACCATCAACCAAGCAACTTCTACAGGTTTTGGTTTTACTTGGCCATCTGCAGAAGGTTCAATTACTTTTAGCGTCCCTGAAGCCTCTTGCACAGAATCTGAATCATTCCCTACAACTACCATCGCCGCTGTCTTCTCAACTGCTGCTTCTTCTGCTCCTGTCTCTGAAATTGTTGGCTCCATCACAGGTTCTCCCTCCGTCTCTTTGGTTGTCTCGACTTTTTCACAAACTACCTCGTCTACTACCGGTGTCACTGTAATCACTCGCTCCATCCCTGGCGCAACTACTCATGAGGTTGTTACTGAGACTATCACTTACTGCCCTCCGGTTACCACTACAGTACCTGTAACATACGTTTCTGGAAGCATTGTATCTCAGACTATTCCTACCAGTGTTGAGGCCGTTTTCTCTACTGTTGCCTCCTCTGCTCCTGTTTCTGAGATTGTCAGCTCTGCTCCTGCTTCTGCTTCTGCCTCTGTCACTGTCCCATTCTCTGCCGTTTTTAGCTCTGCTTCTGTCCCTGCTTCTGTTGCAATCAGCTCTACTCCTGTCTCTCCCACCGTTTCCCTGGTTGTTTCTACCTTTTCACAGACTACCTCTACTACCACTGGTGTGACTGTCATCACTCGCTCCATCCCTGGTGCAACTACTCATGAGGTTGTTACTGAGACTATCACTTACTGCCCTCCAGTTACCACTACAGTACCTGTAACATACGTTTCTGGAAGCATCGTCTCTAGCTCTACACCTGTATCTGTTGGCTCTTCAACTACCCCTATTACCGGCATCCCTGAGTCCATTACTACTGCTTCTGCACCTGGTTCTTCCGCTGCTGTCAGCTCTGCACCTGCTTCCGCTCCTGTCGAATCTGCCACAGGCTCCATTCCTGCCTTCGTCAGCTCTGCTCCTGTCTCTTCCGCTGTAGTTAGCTCTGCTCCAGTCTCTATTGCCTCATCTACTCCTGTTACCGGCATCCCTGAGTCCATTACTACTGCTTCTGCACCTGGTTCTTCCGCTGTTGTTAGCTCTGCTCCTGCTTCTTCTGCTCCCGCTTCCTCCGTCGTTGTCAGCTCTGCTCCTGCTTCTTCTGCTCCTGTAGGATCTGCTACTGGCTCTATTCCTGCTGGATCTGTTTCAGCCTTTTCAAGCCTTAGCATTCCTACAAGTGTTGAAGCTGTTGCAAGCACACCTGCCATTACTTCTGCTTACGAGTCAACCGTCATTCCCACTTACGCCACCAGTTACTATTACATCTCTGGCTCTGCTGTCACTGAAATTGAGACCGACTATGTAACTATTTGCACTAGATGTGAAGCTGAGAGCAGTGCTGCTCTTGCCAGTGCCAGCTCGGTATCATCTGTTGGTGTAACTTCCGCTACTGCTA
>JAJMAH010000003.1:0-128943 GCA_030564925.1 Geotrichum aggregatum
GTCCATTTCTTCGACCTCTTCACCACCACCATTTTCTGCACTGTCACCCTCGTCAACCTCCAGCGCGGTATCAGGGGGATCAGGCTCGATGAGAATAGTTACTTCATCAGTAAAAACCTCAGGTCTTTCGACCATATCAATCTCGAATTCAGCGTCGCTCATTTTTTATCGAATAAATCTTTCGGATCGACTAATCCAGGCATCCAGCTAACTCTTAACTGTTTCTCGATACCTGGGTTCCCATAAGCAAATTAAAATAGCTCGACTAATCCAGGCATCCAGCTAACTCTTAACTGTTTCTCGATACCTGGGTTCCCATAAGCAAATTAAAATAGCATCTTAAAAACAGGCAATCTGGCCGAGTTGGTCTAAGGCGTAAGGTTAAGGTCCTTATCTCTTCGGAGGCAAGGGTTCGAATCCCTTGGTTGTCATTTTTGCTACCATCTTTAATCTGGACGTTACTACTGAACGTCCAGATTAATCTATTTAAAAACGTTGCCCATTAGTATTATGTTTTTTTTTAGGCACAATTACTAGGTTAGGGTTAGTTTATGAAAAGTTCAGAGTCACAATAACGCCGGTCTAAATATTAGAAGAACTCGAGTGTCGATAAATAAAGAAAGCTTCAAATTTTTGAACTGGGTTTACATCTTGATATTAAATCACTAGGACTGCTAAGTCACAAGTTTCTTCCATTCCGTCACGCACTGCCACCTTGAAATTTCTCAAGATAAACCACATTTTTTGCACTTTCGCGGCAACCTATATTAGTCTGAGCGTCCACTCATGACATGACGACCACCAAGCCCTCAGATCCAAAACATGTACAAGGTAATGGTCAAACCTGCGACAGTGGTAGTATTGCTGAGCGACCTGTAAAGGCCAAACGAAAATATGAGGATCTTGAAATTAATGGCTTTGACATGAGCGGTACACGTCCCACGCGTGCGGAAGAAGAGGAGAGTTTGGCCAAACTTCAAAACACGGTTCGAAATGTCTTGAATGTGGTGTACTGCAATATGAAATTCCAGACGTGGTTCAGGTCGCCTATGTATTTCGAGAGAAACAAGCGGGGTGTGGGAGCGGCGAAACCAAGACACCCGACAGAAAGCGGTTCAATTCACATTTCTCCATCATCATTAAGCGATGGAGGCAATGATGTAATTGACACTCTCTATGTGTGTGATACCTGCTTAAAATACACGACTGAAGCCAAGGCAATGGCGATCCATATGGTATGTTAAGTGAGCTGGATCAATGTGTCAGTACCAAAATTCCAAATATAAGTTCTAACGAGTGTGCGCGCTTGTTAGCCAAGATGCGAATATAGAAACAATCTTCCAGGACGCGTTGTTTACAACAGCCCATATTATCAAATTCGAAAAGTAGATGGTGCTAGACATCAATTATATGCTCAATGTCTGTCTCTCTTTGCCAAACTATTTCTCGACTCCAAGTCCATTTTTTTCTCTGTTGAAAATTTTGACTACTATTTATTGACCATTTCGGTTGCCAACATACGAGTGCTTGACGAGTTTGCGAAAAACGCAAGTGTTGAGGCACAGCGGCCATCAACGGCAACGACCCCGCAGGCCAGTCATCACACAAACACGAACGCGAGCACAAACCTGAAGTCAGTTATTGAAAGCGAAAGTGCATTATCCGCTCAACGCGTTATCGGTTTTTTTTCAAAAGAAAAAGTATCGTGGGACAATTACAACCTGGCGTGCATTACGGTGTTTCCCCCGTTTCAAAAAAGAGGTCTGGGCCATTTTCTAATATCCTATTCATACTACCTATCTAAAAAGGCACGCTTGATTGGTACGCCGGAGCGACCATTATCAGCGCATGGTGCGGCATCGTATATATCTTACTGGTGCACAGCGATAGCACAATACGTTGTTGATCAGAGTTTGTCATACTCACCTACAGTCGAAGATAAAACGGAACGACAGGGCAGGTCTTTTAAATCTCACACGGCCACTGCCACCCTATCAATACAAGACATATCTAACGGAACGCAAATATGGCAGCCAGATGTTGTGCAGGCGTTACAATATATGGGCGCACTTGAAAAAAGCCACACACCCAGTGGTACGCCGGAAGTCAAGCACACTGAAAACACGTCTTTTCAATCTGCTGCGGCTTCTTCTTCTTCGTATACCATTTTGTTGAACAAAATTGAGATGTGGTTAGAGCTCCGTAAAAACAAGACGCAAGGGCCGGCGCTCATTGAGGGGTACTGTTTAGTACGCAAGAGATCTAAAATCCGAAAGTGAGTAGCGCAGTGCTGAGATAGGCATCCATCGATGGCAAGTCTCAAGAATCTGTCTCTTCGAGAGCTCTAAAAGTATTTGCAAAATAAGTATTATTAGTACAGAGTACATGGCTTAGTTCTTCCTGGGCTTAGTAGCGCCTCTGTTCACGAAATAGTAGACTATAGTTCCATCGTGGGTCAAGCATGCCATGACTACTCTATTCACGGGCCTGTTCGTTGTTGTATATGTCGTCTGTGTCGCCGATTTAAGTTTTTCATCAATGCTTTGAAAGATTTCGGCCCACTCTTTGATGGACCACTTCTTGTGGGTTTCTGCCGGGAGCACCCATTCCCTCTGGAGAACCGCTACCTCGTTTCCAGCGTCTGATATCGTCGTTGTAACATCATCATCTGGGTGTAGCTGTTCGGGAGGAATGCCTGTGCATAGTGTGTAGGTCCTGTTGTTGGGCAGGTTGACAAGTTCCAGGGTTAGAGAGGTCCAGAGGTGGTGGTAGGTGAGGTTTTGAAGGACAGTACTGGCAAGGTCTCTTGCTGGTGAGTGGGATGTGGCTGGCGCTGGGACTGGTTGTATGAGTTTGCTTGACGATATCATTGTCGATGTATGTGTGTATGTTGTTGGACTACGGAATTCAGCGCTGAAAATTTTAACGTACAAAGTCTGCGAAGTCGTGGCGAGTTTACGGCTGAGTCCGTGGTAGACTTTGGGGTGATCTCCACGTCAAAGTGCTGTAGCGTACTACGGTATATAGATGACTACAGATATCACACGGTTGAAACAACATCACCTTTCTCTTTCCTCGAGTCCATTTGCTGATTTAAGCACATGAGTTAGTTCAGGGTAACTCTACTTTTTTTTCCAAGAACCAGTATATTGAAAAATGATCCAATCGCGAGTACTCAAATCGCCTCATCGCTCCACTGTCACCACCATTTCAAACGACCGTCAACAATAACAGACAATCTCCTCTGTCACATACGGTATACCCAACCACGCACAAACAAGAAGGCCCTATCATGTACTACCGAATCCACCTCTACCGCTCTTTCATCGGACTTCCGCAATCACTGCGGGCCACTTGCAAAGCGCTGGGCCTCCGCAAAACTGGTGCAGTGGTGTACCGCAAAGTCAGCCCTCAAATTGCCGGCCAAGTTGTCAAAGTCAAGGAACTGGTGCGTGTAAATTTGGTGGACTCGATTGAAATTCAGCAGGCGGAGATCTTAAGTAGAAAGAGTTCGGCCGGCTATAGCGTGGTTGGCAAAGCTTGAGTAGACTTTTGTTTCTTTCCAAATCTTCTTCCTGTTTATGTTCTTCTCATGCCCAGCTCTATACTGTTCTATGCTGGTAGAATGAGGCCGCTTCAGATTCAGCTGAGTCTCATTGCTGCCACAATTTTCACAACCATCACCTTTCTCCAGCACAAAACACCGAATACTCCGCCTTGCACCTATTTAATTTGTGTGCGTTCTGTAGAAGAAAATCTACATGATTGAACGGCTTTTTATTTATCTTCATCTTGTAAATAATATTATCACTTTCTTTCTTACATCTACCAAGAACCATGAAAACCGTAGAGCTTGAGCTCCATATTGTATATTACCATTCAAAATATAGTAAACAGCTCTATGGTAACTTTTTTTAAGGAGCAATATTGAACACCAAAGAAAGCCCTCGCGAAAACCGTAGTACAAGCGAAAGAATCAGATTAGAGAGAAGAAAATGCAAACAAACAACTGAAAAACAAAAAAAACACAATAGAAATTAAAAGTACAATCGAGGCGTGGGAAGGTTTCAAAAAGAAGAAAGTGGATTGTGTACCGCTCGTTCTTTCTTTTTTTTATTATTAGTCCAGCGTGACGTCTAGTACCATGCTAACGTCTGGTACCTTATTAGTAGCCAGGTCCTCAAGAAACGGAATCATGTCAAGAAGCTCATTGTCATGAGCGTCTGAAAACCACGAGGACACAGGAATGGCGTGCTGAGGGTGGAATATATATGACGTTGGCGAGTTGTCAATTATGATAACGTCCTGCAATGGGCGGCCCAAAACTGCGAGGTTCTTGACAAAGTTCCCTTGGTGATTGTAGCAGCTTTCTCTAAACAAACGGTGGTGCACAACGTTATGGATATCTAACTGATCCAGCAATGGATCCCCATACTTGCTCACTGACGCTGTAAAAACCACTACTTCGTAGAGCTCTCCCACGCGGCGCATGAACTCATCGACACCAGGCCTTTTGATCACATATACGTTGTGGAACTGATAGTCAATCTGGACAGGTATTACAAAATCCGCTTGCTGAATGTGTCGAAATGAGCTGTGTACCAAGGTCTCGTCAAGATCTAGAATCAAACACTTGCGTCCCTGCAGGTCTTTTCGAATTGGCGCTAAAAGTCCAGAGGATGGACCTAGCGAGGACAATAAAGATCCCTGTTCGTCGTACATGTCGCCTGTAGGAGTCAACGGTACCGTCACTGGGACTGCATTTTCGTACTCGTGCTGTTCTGCCTCTTGAAGGGCAACCTGTTCAGCATCGGATGGAAGATCCACAAAGTCGCTGTCCATTATACTACTATTTTTGTCGTCATTATTTGTTTCTTCATCAACTTCGTTAACGTCGTTAGGAGGGATGTCTGAATTGACTTTGGGTGAGGTGTGGTATTCCTGAGACACCTTGTGAGGGACATTGTTGGGCAAATCGGCAGTCAGGGCGGGAGACGCGGCGGGTACCGAGTCATTTTGTTGGACCTGTTGTTCCTGTGACGAATCAACACCAGTAGAAGCCGCTTCTTTAGGAGCGACTATAGAACCGCCGGACTTCTGAGTTGAAGTAGAAGCTTGCTTCTGATGTATAGGAGCCGCGGCTGCCGCCATCTGGGCACGGGTGCCTGCAGACATGACATTGTTATTGTTTTGAGTAATTATAGCATTGCCGGTAGAGTTAGAAGGATGTGGCTCCGAGTGTGGAGAGAGACAAGCAAAGAGCTTTGAAAAAGCATTCGAAAGGGATCGTTTAGGCTTGTTCTTCAGGCCTGTAGAGTTTGCATTCGCCTGCGAAGTTTGTGTAGGGGCCTTGGTTCCAGTGGCCGCGTTGTGGCCTGTGATAAAAAAATTAGCTATGATTACATCCACTGCTTCACGCGTGCACAAGTGAAGGCACGGAGACAAAAGAAAACTTACCAGTACTCATAGCTGAGAGGGTTGATTGATCTAGATGGGGGAAGTGTCGTCACGGTTCGTCTTTCGTTTTACTGAAGATTTTAGAAGATGTCAAAAAGGTCGAAGACTAACAAAAGCGAGCGGCAACAGTAACAAGCGTAGTAGCGGACTGCTTGTGGTGGAAGTTGGTTATAAAAGAAAGGACGGAACAAAAGAGCCCAAGACGGTGATGTTTAGAGAAGAAGACGTGAAGAATTATAAAAAAAAAAGGAGTAGTTTGTTTTGGCTGATAATTTACCATTTTCGGTGCTTTTTGGGTTTAATTCGAAGCATCCATTGCAATGCTGCGTCAGTGCCTGGTCATGCTTAGGTAATTCGATTATGTCATGCTAGAAGAGTCATCTATCCCCGGCTTGAAACCATTAAATGTGTCTGATCTGTCTGATCTCCTTGGCTTCTCTATTGATTATAATTTCCTCCAAAAAGACATTCTTTCTTCTCTTTTCAAGTATCTCAAAGTCTCTAACAAGCCATGCCAGAAAGTTCTAGGCCTTGGGTTGTCCAGAAATTTGGTGGAACTAGTGTCGGAAAGTTCCCGCTGGCTATTGCGAACGACATTGTCAAAGCCTACTCGCAGGACTATCAGGTTGCCGTGGTGTGCTCAGCCAGATCAACAGACACTAAAGCAGAGGGTACTACTACACGTCTCTTGGATGCCGCAGATAATGCGCTCAGTGGTGAGGACTTTTCAAAGTACCTTGAGGCTATACGAGAGTCGCACCTTGAAGCTGCTCGAGAACATATAAATTCAAAGGAATTACTGGAAAAACTCGAAATCGATATCAACATGGAGGTCAACTCGGTTGCTGCCATTATCTCAGCTGCAAGAGTCATTGAGGAAGTCAGCTCGCGCACTCTTGATTCAATCATTTCCGCAGGAGAAAAGCTGTCTTGTCAGTACATGGCAGCCCTCATCAGTGACAACGGCGTGCCCGCTAAATACGTTGATCTGTCGCATGTGATTCCAAATTCATACGTCCCCTCAGTTTCAAGCAATGGCCTGGATAAGGAGTTCTATCAGTATTTGGTCTCGCAGATCAAAAAGAAGATTGATGCTTGTGTGGGGTTCGTTCCCATTATTACAGGATACTTTGGATCAGTTCCTGGTGGGTTGCTTGAAAACGTCGGGCGCGGGTATACTGATCTGTGCGCCGCACTCACAGCTGTGGCACTTAAGGCAGAAGAACTTCAAATTTGGAAAGAAGTGGATGGCATATTCACAGCTGACCCACGGAAAGTCCCCACGGCCAGGCTGCTACCTATAATCACGCCAGAAGAAGCAGCTGAACTAACATACTATGGCTCAGAAGTTATCCACCCGTTCACTATGGAACAGGTGATAAGTGCTCGTATCCCTATTTGCATCAAAAACGTCATGAACCCCAAAGGAAGCGGTACCATAGTGTATCCCAACAGCTTAGCGCTTCCTGGATCTGCTACGCCACCTCACCCACCTACAGCTCTTGAGCGCATTTCCTCATCTTATCTTCAAAATGCCGACAAAGGCCCTACTGCCGTAACCACAAAAAACGGAATCATAGTGCTCAATGTCCACTCAAACCGACGTGATCTGTCGCACGGGTTTCTTGCGCATGTGTTTTCTATTCTTGACAAGTGGAAGCTGGTGGTAGACCTTATTTCTACCTCCGAAGTCCGTGTGTCTATGGCGTTGCACTCGTCGGTATCAGAAACTCATTTTCGAGACGCTTTGGCAGAGCTCCGCAAGTACGGAGCTGTAGATGTCACTCGCAAGCTTTGTATCGTGTCCCTCGTTGGCACTCAGATGAAGCAGTCTATTGGCACTGCAGGCCAGATGTTTTCTACTTTGGCCGAGGCTGGCGTCAACATTGAAATGATTTCGCAAGGTGCTAGCGAAATCAACATCAGTGCAGTTATTGAGCAGAAAGATTCGCTCAAGGCTCTCAATGTATTACACCAGCGGCTTTTGTGCCGTCCCAAGACACCCTCACTATTGAACCTACAAGAGCTCAGCCATTCTTAATTATGTGTATTATAAAGATATAGAGGAATACTAGAATGAATTTTTGCTGGTTGCCTCACAGTTGCCTTACAAGTCATATTTTAAATGTCATTTTTGCATGCCATAGTTTTACCCATTATTTCACTGAACAGTATTGGTGCATTTATTTCATAAACATGCCGTCTAAAACGCAAAAATATCGTCTTCAAGTTTGGATACTGGACGCGCTTTAGAGTATCCTAGGTCCACAGCAGCTTTCTTGATAGCACTGACCATAGGAGGAGGACCGCAAAGAAGCAACTTGACATTCCTCGAGTATGGAGACGTGTTTGCTACAATAATGTCCGGAGTAACAAACCCTACACTGCCAGTCCAGCCTGCTGGCTCGTTGTTCAGTACATAATGCACGTTGATGTTGGGTAGCTTGGCCATCTCGTCGAGCTCCTTACGCAGTAGAATGTCTTCTTCATTCACATTTGCGTAAATCAAGTTCACTTCTGTATTATCGGTAGGGTTTTGCGCAATTGCAGTCATGATCTGATACATGGGCGTGATGCCTGTGCCTCCTGCAATCATGTTGAAGCTCTTGACCATGCCTGGGGTATATTGGAACGCGCCCTTGGGTCCGCGGACGCGGATGGAAGACCCTATAGTGAGTCCTGCCACATGCTTGGATATGTTACCTGTGGGGTAAGATTTGATGAGGAGGTCGAAGTATCCCTTATCTTTATCAGACGAGGTAGGAGTGTAGGAGCGGATCACTTCTTTGCCATTGATCTCTGCTGCAATAGAAACGTGCTGGCCTATGGGAAGCCCCAAGGAGTCTGTGAGTCGCGGAAGACCAAATCTATAGATTGCACAGTTTGGAGACAGTACCGTCTTCTGAATGAGAGGGAATTCTGAAAACTCTACGGGGTGGAGTATCGGTGAGGCTGCCTTAGAGGAAATGTAGAAGTACGCCGCAGCTACGGAGGCTACGGTGACAATTCCCACGGCAAAGACAGGTACAGACGAAGACATGTTGAGTGAGGAGAACTGGAGGTTATGACAAAGAGTAATTGATGAGCCAGAAGCCAACAATCGGATCAAGAAGTGAGTCCTTTTTAAAGTCCTTCTGAAGTGCCTTGGAGTGAAATTTGGGCCTGAATATAGGAGGGACTGATTGTCCCAGTAGGGTAATATTGTCCGTGAAAAGGGCATAGAAGACCATTTAAGGAAAGGTTATACTGTGGTTGGTGTTGATACCTTCATGTGCCAGCAGTCAGATTGAGAGCAAACAGTTTTTGATGTGAGCAAAGATGTGTGGAGTAGAGCAGTTTAGACTCTGGAGAGATTCATGGTAGCTGGTGCCTACTGTATACGTAGCAGAAGGTCTATAGTTGTAAACTGTCTACATAGTTGTCTGTTGAGTTTGCTGTTAGTAAGGAAAAACGAGATGTCACTGAAAGCTTTCAGCAGCTTTTGAATGTTTCTGTATGCTGCTACAGTACACACTGCTCAAAACGAATCTAGCCCGTCGACTTTCAAAATCCTTTACTGTAAGGCTGAATTCTCGTTTTATTGTTCAATGCTTACAATATTTTATATGTTATTACACCCAATGTTCTTAGTTGGATAGGTTGGTTCAACAGTTAGTGCAGCTGACCCTTTGAGCTTTTGAGAATTGCTGAATTAGCGGCTGAACCCTTGAGCCCAGTTGATCATAATTGAACTGGGCGGCTATAGAAGGAGCGGAAGAACAGCTTTTATTTGGAACAAAGCCAACAGTTGCTTAAGGTTCACTTGTGTCTATTCAAGTTTATCTAGCCATACTTGACCATATGTGACCATACTTAGCCATAGCTGATGAAGTCGTCTAGCCAATTCACGGAACAACAAAAACGAGATCAAGACCAAAAGAAAAAGAAAAAGCCCCTAAAGTACTAGTCCACTGGACATCCAGGTTGTTGCTGACATCTTTAGGACTCGAATGGTTTTTTGGCGTGGCCGTCGAATTTGTTTGTATATTCATTTACTGCTCACGCCCACCAAACAAATCTAGGTTCATCAAAATTCATTAAAATTCAAGAAAAACCAAAAAATCTTGCAACAGCAGCCAAAACCAAACTCCAACTCCTACTCGAGCGCTGACTTCCCTCTCTGCCTACCATTCTCCTTTATAAAGGCCATACCTGACGTTTTCGTCACACGTGTGCTCTAAACTGATTGACTAAATTGTTCTTATATCAATTGACCCTAAGCTTCTGCTGCGTGATACACCCTCCTTCTGCAATCTCTGCCCTCTGCAACAAAGAAGAAATTTAGAATGCAGCAGAAAAGCCACCAGCCACCTCAACCGGCCCAACAGCCCCAAGATGATCGCTTTCGCAAGGCCACTAAGAGAACCTCCGTCCGCTCTTACATGTCTCCAGTCGATTCCACCTCGCCTATTGGTGCTCCGGCACACCTCGACAGAGACATTGCGGGAATGCCGCACGCGCAACCGCAAAGCGACAACCAGTTCTTGCCTGAGTTTGGTTTTGCTTCGGACCACCGCAAATCTCTCAATAAACAGGAAGAAGACCTCTCGCCGTCGTCTTCCTACTCGTCGGTTTCATCTATATTTCGCAGAGCACCCAGTGCGTCTGACGCTTCGCTGAACCACAAACCTTCCATTCAGTCGATCTCGGCAGCCTCCACCACGTCGACTGCCACTCTTCATCATATCAATCCAGTAATGGCCTTCAGCCGTCTGAAAAACACTATCCAGCACCACCGAAAGCACCGCAAGCCTCACTCCGCAGATGCTAATTCTTCCATGCCGCCTCAGCCGGCATCCCACCATTCCATGGAAAATACATCGACGTAAGTGCTTCCGCTGTTGACTACAGAATTAACTAACCATAAGTATTATAGCCCCCCAACTTTCAACCCACACTTTACATCTAACGCTGATTCCTCCTCCATATACAGCACTAAGAGCACAAGCAGCTCCATTCACATGCCTCGAATAGACTCAGCGGCCAATAGTGACTCTGTGTTAAATCATTCCTCTGCGACCCTGCCCCCAATTGGGACCGATACAAGTAGGCTGCATATAGGAATACAGGGTTCACGCGTACCATTACCATTCCCCGATAGGCATTCCACTATCGTGGCCGATTCAGGCGAAAATCCAGCATCGACGAACTCATCCGAGGTGCAGAGCTCTACAAAGCCTTCTCTCTCTATACAGTATCCTGCCGCTGATGGCCTGGCGCGAAAATTCGTGCTAGACGACACCCCAATCTCTCCTAAAGCTTCACTTTTCTCCCCCCGCTTCATGGTCCAGACTCAATCGTCAGCACTAAAAGACAGCTTTCCAAGATCACATCCCGTAGCTACGCCACAGATCCCTGCTGAGACCCCCTCTAATCACTCTAGCGACTTAGATCTCTCTCAGCAAAAAATATCGTCGTCCTCTACTCCTTCTGAGCCGGAAGAACAAAAGCAACAGCCATTTCTTACTATTCAAGATATCCAGGATGTTTCTCCACTTACGTCCTTCTCTGGGCCTTCACCATCCGAAGTTTCTTTACAAGGACACACAGACATAGCAGTTCAAGCATTTGATAGGCAGCAATCTCAAGCAGACTTTCGGCGTCCATCCTACGCCTCTCAACTTACGGCTTCATCGTCACTTGACTCGAAGCGCCAAGGATCATTGGATGAGTCTAGCTTTCGCAGCGATAGCCCTTCTTGTCAAGGCATTACTGGACTAGATGATGTTTCTTACTCTGGAACCCCTCCAACTAGCATTACTGCGCGATCTCACATGCGAGTTAATCCCATTGTGTTCCCCCAACATGTAAGTGTTTTTCCGTTTGATTTGTGCATTACGAGCTAACGTTTTGCAGGATGAAGTATTTGATACGAAAGAAATGCAGCGGTTCGAAGAACTCACTAGAGCTAGAGCGGAAAATAATGAAGCTTCCCAAGTTCCCGCTTCGGCGCTACCAAGCCGTGCAGAATCCATCGACTCATCCAGTCTTAAACCAAAAATGAAAAAATCCTCTTTGTTTGGCAAATTCATCTCTCGCCGCGAATCATCCGCAGATTTCGTCAAGCAATCCAAAAGCCGCTTGAAACATAAGGGATCTGAGTCCAGTATCAGGCCTCCCCCTGTGCCAGCGGATCACAACCTTATCCAACGGTCGACGGCGACTCTCCTTTCGGCTGGCCAAAATGCTATACACTACGTCAGCCACCCATCTATAGAAATGCGTGCTTTCAATCCAGTACCTACAGCTAATAATGCGAAGCAATCCACGAAGTCCGAATTTTTCCCTGAAACCACTAGGAAACCGTCCAGCATTCCCCAATCTCCCTTGAGCTCTGCTGCTGCGAATTACCAAGATATGATGAACGA
The DNA here is from genome assembly GCA_030564925.1 of Geotrichum aggregatum. Taxonomy (NCBI): domain Eukaryota; kingdom Fungi; phylum Ascomycota; class Dipodascomycetes; order Dipodascales; family Dipodascaceae; genus Geotrichum; species Geotrichum aggregatum. The sequence continues at coordinate 11,865 of JAJMAH010000003.1, forward strand.
CATAAAGTTTGAGCTCAACGAGTTTGGAGAAGGCTCAAAGGCGCATTCACCCTCGAATTCTGTAACAAAGGTAAATGTTCCTATAGCATCTACTCTCCCAGCAAATGTCACAACAACACAAGAGATGACTAGTGGTACCGCCCCTGCATCCGCTGCTATTAAGAACTCCTCCATCAGTTCTTCTGTTACTGCTACTACGGTAGATCCTTCTGCTGGATGGCAAGCCCCTGAGTCGTGGAATTACCAACCTGACAGCGTTCCCCAGTGGCCTTCTGCATACGATACTTCTAGTGCCCTCACGCGAAATCCCACGAAAATTGGTGGCAAATCTCAAAGATCATTTGTACGTGTGTTCCGCAAAGATGGAACTTTCGGAACCATTTCGTGTGACATAGACACTACCGTTGCTGAGCTCATGCAGCTGTTAGGCAAAAAGTTTTTTCTTCCTTCTGTCTCTGATTACCAGCTTACTGTTCGCACAGGCGGACTTGAGCGTATACTACTTCCGAAAGAGCGACCGTTAGTATATCAAAGAGTACTTCTTGAATTTATGGGATATACAGAGGGGGACAGACTGCAAGATGTTGGTCGAGAAGATCTCAGTTACATGTGTCGCTTTGAGTTTTACAAACATGAGATGCGGTCGTTTTCCGACCAGGAAAAAGAATCCATGTCGCGAGACTTTGTTCACGCTGACATACACAATAAGAACTTGGAAACAATTCCTTTGATTTTTTACTCGCACTGTTGGGAAATTGAACATCTAGACGTTTCTCAAAATCCTTCACTTACAATACCTTCTGATTTCCTTCAGAGCTGTACCAAACTCAGGTCTCTTCGTTATGTGGGTAATAGGGCTCTTCAGTTTCCTTTAAATATTCTCCAGTCTCGAAGTCTTCGCAGTCTTGACTTGTCTGGAAATCTCCTCTCCCATTTAGACAATATTGATTTTTCAATGCTTTCCTCCTTGGTCACTCTCGACCTCCACGGAAATCGCATTGCAAATGTGAATGAGTCTATCAGGGAATTGCGAAACCTGAGAAGCCTCAACATATCATCCAATGTTCTTACAGAGATTGCGGTTGCTATTTGCGAAATCACATCTCTCCGACATTTCGATGTGTCTTTCAACAAAATTGTTTCTCTACCTGACGAAATTGGCCTGTTGACTAATTTAGAAGAACTCGCGATCTCAAACAATTATCTTAAAAAATCCCTTCCCGACACATTTGTCCGCCTTGCCAAGTTAAGTGAACTGGATATTAGATACAACAAGCTACAAAGTATTGATGTTTTAAGTCAACTGCCAATACTTGAAGTACTGTATTGTTCAAAGAACTCAGTGTCCTCATTCAGTTCTGACCAGTTTCCTAGACTTAAGCTGTTTTACTTTGATAGAAATCCGCTTACAAAGATTGACTTCGTCGAAACTCACTTGACCCTTACAGTTCTTAATCTTTCTAAGGCTAAACTTGCTGCACTAGATGAGAACTTTCTTGAAAAAATTCCGTTTGTAGAAAAACTGGTACTTGACAAGAATCACATGTCTTCACTTCCCCCACACATTGGGTCCCTAAAACGTTTGTGCCATCTAAGTGTTGTTTCGAACAACTTGGATACAGTTCCGCCTGAGATTGCTCTGCTCGACGAACTACGGCATCTCGATTTACACAACAACAACATCAGAACACTGCCTGAGGAAATATGGAATTTGTGTTCTCTGGAGTACCTCAACGTCTCTTCTAACCTTATGGAGAGCTTTCCAAAACACAATATTCAATCCAGTATTTCCAGTACCGAAAGCGACCGGTTCAATGCATTTGGTGATCTTATCCAAAATTCTGAAAATAGTGCTGATGCCTCTCGCCGACCTTCAACGCTGTCATTATCGTCATCATATGCTCCCGGCGAACGTCTGTTGCCCTCCCTTGCCAGTGGTCGCGCTTCTTCTATCGCGCCTGCGCGAGATGTTTCTAATGTGCATCGGCCGCGTCGAACTTTGGGCCAGTGCCTGCTTTATCTAAGTATTAGCGACAATCGCCTGACAGATGAATGTTTTGAGGAAATTTCATATCTAACCGAATTACAAACTCTTAACTTGTCCTACAACGAGCTTCTAGACATTCCATCTGGGGCTCTTCGACGTCTCAACCGACTCACTGAGCTTTACCTGTCAGGCAATCATCTTACATCTCTCCCTGCAGAAGATTTTGAAAAAATCCAAACTTTGCGTGTGCTTCTTGTAAACAACAACAAGTTGCACACTCTGCCAGCCGAACTTGGCAAAAACGACCACCTCACAGTCCTTGATGTTGGATGCAATAAACTCAAGTACAATATCAATAACTATCCATACGATTGGAACTGGAATTACAACCTTGGCCTGCGGTATCTGAACTTTTCTGGTAACCGAAGGCTTGAAGTCAAGGCCTTAGTAAACAATCCGTCTCATTTTGGGCGTGATACAGATGCAAAAGACTTGAGTGACTTTTCGGTGCTCACAAACATTCGGGTTCTTGGTCTCATGGACGTGACTTTGATTACGCCATCTGTTCCTGATCAAACTGAGAACTGTCGCGTACGTACATATGGATCAGAAATCAATTCAATGCCTTTCGGAATGGCAGACAGCATTGGAGCTAACAACAACCTGTCAGTTATGGACATGGTTTTGGAACGGTTCCGAGGCATGGATAGTGAAGTTGTTGTTGGCTTATTTGATGGACGTGGCGAAGGAACGATTCGAGGAAATAAGGTATCAAAGCTCATTCAAGAGACTTTTGGTGGCATTTTTACTGAAGAATTGAAGAAGCTTCGAGAGAACGAAAACATCAAAGATGCCTTACGGCGAGCTTTTTTGAACACCAATAAAGAAATAGGAAACACTGCAATGATGCCTTCAGAAGAAATTGCGCACTCCTCTATTGGTCATAGAAGCTCAACCGCAATGAATCTTGAATATCGTGATGGCATGACGGGCTCGTGTGCAACTATTGTGTACATCAAGAAAAATAAGCTCTTTGTTGCGAATGCCGGTGACTCTATGGCAATATTGTCGCGAGCCAGTGGTGAATACACCGTACTGACTACGCGCCATGACCCCACTAGCGAAGCAGAACTTGCTCGAATTCGAGCTGGAGCAGGCGTGGTATCTTCGAAAGGCAAGCTCAGTGACGTTTTGGACGTTTCACGTGCAATTGGATTTTACAATCTCATTCCGCATGTGCACGCTACGCCTTCAATCACGGAATATGACTTGGCTGACAATGACGAGATTTTGATTCTTGGAAGTAAGCAGTTGTGGGAGTACGTCTCATACCAGATTGCTTTGGACGTGGTGCGAATGTCTAATGGTGACCTCATGAGTGCTGCCGGAAAACTGCGAGACTTTGCCATTGCGTACGGTGCTTCAGACAAGATTATGGTCATGGTTATTGGGGTTGGTATTTCGCGACGTCGATCAAAAATCAAAATGATGGGCTCGAAGTTTGGGCCAATGACGGGTGTTGGCGAGGAAGAGCTTTTCCCGGCGTTTAAGAAAAGACGTGACCGAAACTTATTGCCGGAAGACTCAAGACTTGCGCGACTGGGTGGTGAGGTCGATCCTCCAACCGGTGAACTGGCCATGGTATTCACAGATATCAAAAATTCTACCTTACTATGGGAGACAGCGCCGATTGCCATGAGATCTGCCATCAAAGTGCACAACTCCATTATGCGGCGACAATTGAGAATAATTGGTGGATATGAAGTAAAGACAGAAGGCGATGCGTTTATGGTGTCATTTCCTACGCCAACCTCTGCTTTGCTGTGGTGCTTTAGCGTGCAGTCGCTTCTGCTCGTTGCCGACTGGCCTGCTGAGATTGTCGAAACCCCTGAAGGATGCGAGATACTTGACGATAAGGACGAGGTGATTTTCCGGGGCTTGTCTGTACGTATGGGTATCCATTGGGGACCCCCGGTATGCGAACGAGACCCAATCACTCGACGAATGGACTATTTTGGTCCTATGGTGAATCGCGCATCTCGAGTTAGTGCAGTGGCTGATGGAGGGCAAATCTCGCTATCGTTTGACTTCGTCGCCGAGATGAAACGGTTGCGCGACGGCGTGGATCAATTCAAAAAAGGCCAGGTCCAGTCTCTCGCGGACGCATTTGGAGGTGACGAAGCACTAGGACTGGCAATTGAGCATGATTACAAGATGTTGGACAACTTAGGATGGGAACGCAAGGATCTTGGAGAAGAGAAGCTAAAGGGTCTAGAAAACCCGGAGTTTATCTCTCTTGCGTACCAGAAATCTCTCTTGGGCCGTTATCCAATTCACACAAAACGGCTGCAAGAGAAAAGATCTCCACAACCAGCACCCGTGGCACACCATCCACCATCCAACTCTGGAAACACTTCAATAATTTCCCAAGTGCAAAAGGACATTTTAGTACAACTACGCAACTTAGCAGCTCGTCTTGAAAACGTGTGCTCTGGATTGACCTACAGCGAGCCAACGTTAAATGCATCAGCGAGCAAAAAAGAAAGCAACAGAATATCACATAACCTGGGTATGACCGCATTTTTGGCCGTGTGTACTGAGGCCGACTACGCCAACTTCATTGACTCCATGGTAACACGCATTGAAAACTGCCTTTCTACACTATATCTTCGCGCAACGGTTCACAACTTGAGCCACCATCCCCATAGCAACGGCCAAAGCCCATCATTGAACATTGATGCCAGCAATATTTCGAGCTTGAGTGACATACTTTCCACGGTGATGCAACTTTCAATGAGAGGTGGCGAGGCTTTCTCAAGCCAGACACTGCGCACTTTAGGGGCCGAGCGGACCAACAGCAGCAGTTCAACAATAGCAGACGACAAAATTCCAAGTACTACCGCTACTACTACCACTGATTCCATTACAACTAATACAGCCGGTAGTACTGATGCTCCTTCTATTATGCCATCACAGACTTTGACTGATTCCATCTCGGCATCGCTTACCGATGATTCGTTTCCAGCCGCGCCTCTTCGTGTCAGGTTTACTGAAACTGAACCGGCTTCAGTGCAGAGTGAGCAGGCGGAACAGACCAATCTAATTAATAGATTAACCTAGGCCTTGAGGGTAAACTATATAGTTACAATAGTTTTCAGCTTAATGAATATTTATTTTCTTATTTAGAAACATTTTTCTCTTTCTTTTCTTGTTGACTCTTGAAATCACTAAAACTCTCTAATCTCTTTGAATCATTATTCTTTGGATTTTTCTCTCCCATTATAGTCTTCTAATTAGTAGTACTAGTAGTACCAAGTGCTGCAGCAGCAGCTGTCTTCACTGGATTAAAATATGCATGGGCCATGGCTTCTTTGGCAGTAAGACGTTCTTGATGATCATAGCGCAGCAGGTTGTCAATGAAATCAATACATTCCGGAGATGCAAACGGCTGGTTCGTAGAGTTGATAAACGACGCCCATGGCTTTCGTGGGAACCTTCCAAGAACGTTATCGTACTGCTCGTCGAGATCAATCTCATACTTTTCGAGGTATCTATACATGTCATCAGTTCCCAAAACTTGCGCGATTTTAACGAGCTGGTTTGTATTAGATGAGCCGTGAAAAAAAGGATCTATTTTGAAAACCATGGCAGCCAGCGTGGCGCCGAGAGACCACATGTCGAGCGAGTAATCGTACATTTGGAAATCCACAAGCAGCTCTGGGCCTTTGTAACAACGAGAGGCCACACGCACGTTATACGCCATGTTTGCGTGGTAAAATTCTGCCAATCCCCAGTCAATCAGTCTCAGTTTACGGTTCGGGTGGTCAATCATTACGTTGTGAGGCTTCACGTCGCGATGCATAATGCCCATAGAGTGGCAGAAGTCGAGCGCTTGCAAAAGTTCAAACATATAATATCTTATGTCGAAATCGGTGAATTTGGGATAGAGGATTCTAAAATCGACATTGTTGACGTATTCAAAGATGAGGGATGGAGTTTTGCTCCTTGGGTCGCGGACGACATCTAGTAAAGCCACAACGTTCGTGCCCCCAGACAGGTTTTGCAGAATTTTGATTTCGCGCTTGATCTTCTTCTTTTTGACAGGTTTCAGGACCTTGATGACACAGGTCTCGCCGTTGGCGATGTTACGACCTTCGAAAGCTTCAGAGTACTTGCCACGCCCAATCTTGGCTACAATTTCGTAGTTTTGTAAATGGCCCCAGTTAACTTTAATGTGCTCTAAACGAGAAGTCAAGGTTAGTATATGCGATAAGAAAGTCGAGCGAAGAATCACAAGAGCACAACAAAGATACACGTACCGTAGTCCCAGTACGACATAGGTCGCACCTGGTTGGCGTCCGAGTAGACGCGTGCAACGGACGGTTTCATGTTTTTTTGTAGACAGCACACAAACAGCAGCTGCAGCGGTAGCGTATCGCCAGGCACTACCAGTGAAGATGGGTAAGAGAGGAAGTGGAGGGTGAAAGGGATGGAGGGTGAGAAGGTGGAGGAGAAGTGAAATCAAATGTGATGTCACACAAATTCAAAAAAAAAATTAATAAAAAATTCAAAAAAAAAAAATTTATAGATTTAAATACGGCGAACTATTCAAGAGAAATGATAAAATGGTATGAATTGCAGTGCCAACAAGCTGGAGGTGTGAGATTTCCTGCTTTCAAAAGAGCCAAATATGTCTGCGTAGGCCTGGACAAACTGTCACACAAGAACAAGACCAAGAACAGCAAAACCTCGAAGCCTCAAAGGCTGTAGAAAGGCTCAAGCTTAAACTTGTTGGAGGGCCAACGTAGTGAAAACGGCAACAGGGTAACAAATAGTGGTATTCAAAAGGCTTATCTAACGCAGTGATGTGCCATGTTTTTTGGAACACAGTTTTTCATTTTTCCAATATTCTCGCGACTTGACGCGTAATTAGATGAAGATCAATTCCAAAGATATTAGAAACAATTCTTCAGATTAGCTGAAAGCCAACCGACCGCACGACTACACGCTTAGACTGCCAAACAGATATGATCCAGCATGCCTATACTACTTATACCGCTGCCGGATCTTCTTTTTCTGGCTCATTATTACCCCAGCGCGGGCAAGAGCATGAGCAACACCAACACCAACACCAACACGAGCAACATCAGCAGCTACCTTCCTTGCATCTTAACTGGAAGACCGAGCTGCGCATTCCCGCCGATTTGGTTCCAGATGAAGTTCTTACAAACCAGAAGGAGCAGCATCGTGATGGGTGTCTAGTTGATCAAGCTCAAGATCCAACCCATACAGCATTCGAGAAAACAACAAGTATAGTTCTGAATGACATACAGTTTTGGTCCGGACATACGGTTCACCCATTTTTTGAGAAAAACTGTCTTGTCCCTACCACTGATATTCACACTCCTGCTACAAGGCACTCATGTTTTGGAAAGTCCTTGGAAGGTGTGGCCTACGTCAATCCAGACGAAATACCCATTTTATCGGCATGTGGAAGCGCAATGTCGGTTTTCTCAATGTCAGAAACTACAACGGGATATTTTGAAGCGCTGTGTGCGGCCAGTGGCAGTCGAGGCGATAGTGGGGCTGGCGATGATGGCTTGCGCATTGGGCTGCTGACGCGTGTTGTCGACACGCAGGGCTCGTGCGAGGTAGAGATCGGTAACATGAGTGCACATGCTTTTATGGACGCTGAAGCTGATGCTGACGGTGTTGATGAATTGCACCAACTGCAGCCGATACAATCATCTTCGTCCCGCAATCTAGCGCAATGCATGCCTGACCATTTTCTATTTTTGGTCGAGAGCGAAGACAGCAGCAGTAGCAGCAGTAGCTTTCAAGTCATGGTCATTCCTCTGCAACTTTCCAAATCAGTCCTTTTAGATGTCATTGTGGAAACCTGCGAACACCAACAACAGCAAGAAACTGCTATTAAAGTTGAAGGAACCGGTGATCTAGACAATGCCCTGTATCACCCAAAATCAAAAGCATCATCTATATTGCCTAAGGCCCAGTTCTTGCTTCCTACAAACATCGGTCAACTCTCCTCTTCATATGTATCAAGGCGCTCCTCTTCCACCTTTTCATTAGCATATTCCTTATTGGGAACCGCCAAAGCCAGCTCGAGCCCACTTTCACAAAGTCCTCCTCCTTCTGTTTCCAGTGCTGGTTCCTCGCAGCTTCAGTCTTCAACTACTACTCATATTAGTAGCCGTCGCAATAAATTATACTGCCCACTACCACCACCAGTTTTAAACACAGGAGCAGCGAGCTCGGCGGCACACCGTGTTCAAAGCAGAGCTAATAGTGTGTCGTCTAGCAAAAGTGATGTTCTGTTGAGACAGTCTCCTGTGCCTCTAGGCACCATCAACAACAGCAGTGTTAGCAAATCGAACTCGGGCTCGAAATCTTTAAAAAATCAACAGCATAAATCTTCTGAAAAACAGCCGACAGGGATACATCAAACACAACCTCAATCGCAAGTCCAAGGACCAACACAAGACTCACTCGGTTTACTGGACGCAAAAGAGACAGACGCACTTTCACATGTCGTGCTTGCTTCTTTAAGGCTTAGCGGAATATCCAGGTCATCAAGTGCATCTTCCAAAGCAGCGTCGTCAGCTTTGGAGCCCAACATAAACACCAACAACAACGGCACCAATAGTAGTAGTGACTTGTTTTTCAAAGAACTATACCACATGACATTCAATGCTGCGCGATTTGCGTTAAGACAACAAAAGAAAGTGGCCATTGCGATGGCTGCGGCTGATCATAACGAAGAACATCAACAACAGCCAAAAAAACTAAAATTAAGCGATATGCAGGAAAAGGTTGATACATTGTTGAAGCTATTCTTGCCCACCGATATGAATAATTCGGCAGAAGGATTTTAAGTCAAAAAAAAAATCAAAGAAAAAAGATAAAAATAAGAAGAAAACTGAAATCGATAAACAGTTGAAATGAAATGGAAACGGAGAGTTTTTTTGTTATTGATATTGATATTGAATGTAGCATTGTTTTGTTATTATGTTTGTTTTTTTTCCTTTATACTATTATTGTCATTGCTTTGCGTAGACTAAAGTTTCATGGAAAAAACCCATATGAATGAATAAATGGATTGAGTTCACGGTTTGAAAGATTATGTAGATACACAAATGGCAAAAGCAACTTATAGACAAAATGTAAATAGTCCTCCCCAGATCTGCAATAAATGCATTCACGACGTTATATTTCATTTTTCAAGGATGGCTTATGCCAAAATTCATGTTACCGCAAGTCAAAACGCGAATCACTCTTGAAAATTTCCCTGTAAAATGTTTTGCAGCTGATGTAGTCTGTAGCATTATTGAAAAACAGAATCGTGACTCTGCCACGATCGTTCTCTATAATTCTGGGGCCTTGTTTGAGTTCAACGCCATGATTCTTGAAATTGGCCTCTTCGACTTGGTCCGCTGTGGTATCCTTAGGGATGCCATATATCACTCCTTTGTGCCAGGTGCTTACATCCAGTACTTCAAAGTCGGGCTGAACCTCCTTGATCCACTCATCTGCCTTGTCATATCGATGGATCCAAAATCCATATATACAACTAAAGTTCATATAAAAGCTTGCCAACACCCTCTCTCTCTCTCTCTCTCTCTCTCTATCTATCTATCTATCTATCTATCTATCTATCTCTATCTATCTCTTACTATCTATCTATCTATCTCTATCTCCCGCTATCCTTTCCTTCATACACTGTGAATATACTTGATTTGGATGTGTCACAAAAGATATTGTCAATAGCTTGTGTAACTTGGAAATCAAAATCAAAATCGATCATGTACCTTCTTTGGCTCATACCACTCCGTTACAATAAGAGAGCCCGAAAACACAGACAAGTTATAGTCAAACAATATCCAGAAAAAAAACATTTAAATTGTTAGCTCGCGCTAGCAAATGTACAAGGCAGAAAAAAAAATATTAATCAAATTTTCAAATAAATCTACCGTAAAAGCTATACATACTATATACTACACTATATACATATATCACGAATAATAAAAGTCATCACTCGTTACGACACTTTCAAAATCAACGCCCTGGCTGCCACCACCATTCACCGGGTTGGCACGCGCATACGTCAAGTCTCCCGGCGTAATGTGCATCATCTGCAACCTCAGCTTTGTCTCAGCAAACATGTCAATGTATTTTTTGGTCTCCGTCGACTGATACGCCTTGTTTTTTAGCATCAGCAGACCGTCACCCCAGGCTGCTGCCTTTTCGGGAGTGTCTGTGTAAAAGGTAAGACTTGACCCTGTCGGCCCGCCGCCGCCGCCACTGACCAGCAAGGAAATCTTGGAGTAATTGGTCCGTGATTGGAGGTGCACGCGCAGCCTATTTTTGCGCTGCGTGGGAGTTGCACTGGTCAGCGTCGTGACGGCAACCTTGTTGACCGACCCAAGGTCAATAGACCTTGACAGCGCCTCCACGGCCGGATACTCATCGAGACGGTTAGGGTATTCGCTGTAATGTAATGTATTAAGACTCGGTGACAACGCAACAAAGTACCTACGGGCTGTTGGCGCCGCCACGCCGTTTGTGTTTATGTTTGACGCAGATGGCAAGCGCAAGCTAGACTGGCCAGCACGCGAAGACGATGACGACGGCGGCGGTTGTGTCGGGTTGTCAATGTAAAACCACTCACCGCGGAGCAGCAATCTTATGCGTTGTTCCTTAACAAAGTCGTACGACTCCTGCTGGAACTGGTTGTGTAGGGATCTCATTTCAAATCCCCACGTTGTGTTGAGGTCTTCCTCGATATTCTGGAGCTGCACGGCACGAATGTCGGCGTACGACAAACTGTCAAGCTTGGACACAACAGAATCGATGGAAATTGTAGAGAAGTCATTATTCGGAATGGCCTGCGAAAACAGAATCCTCACGACGTCAACAATGTTTTCGAAATCCTCTCGCTGGGCCGAAGACACTAGCCAAAGACGCAAGAAATTAATGATTCCAGCAGCGTGTAAAACTCCCCAGTCAAAAATTAGAGGTCGCAGTTTGCCCAGTTTGGCGAGTTCTGACTCGACAGATGACGGGGCACCTTTAAGCCGATTTGCAGTTACCGAACTTACAGTGTCGGAGGTACTGGTTGTAGGGCTCAGCATGGACGAGGTGTTTGGCTTGGAGGTTGCTGTGGCAGTAACATTGCCAAAAGCAAACTGGTCACTCGGTGTGGGCGAGGACGGTACAATGTATGGAGGAGGAATGAACGACTCTGGAATGTCACTGAAGTACTCTTTATTGAGTTGATGGTCGCTGACTCCGAAAATAGAGTGCATGATTTCCGACACGGCCAAACTAGCGGACGTGAATGGGAAACGATAATCTGGGGGTGCAAAGGCCAGGTGCTCAAGGTACGGTTTCTTGAAACTCATGTCGTCGAGAGAAAGGAAGTCGGTGAAGTCCTGGATACCGGCCCATTTGAGAGAGTTGTTGAACTCGCTAACGGGGTCCTGCCCTTCGTAAAGGCCAGTGCGCAGCCAGTCTGCGGAGCCGTTTTGATTTGGCCCAATAAGAGTGGTCAGCATGGCCTCAATACGCTTGAACGAACTTGAATGAAGCGGGTCATTCAGATCAATTGTAATGCGTTGGCCCTGGTACAGAATGGCTCTTACAAGTTCCTGCAAGTCATAGAGTTGGGGCGAGCAGGACGCAGCCAAAGGTTTATTTTCAAACAGTAGCGAGGCATATCGCAGTAGGCCAGCCTCTCTGAGGTTTTCGAAATAGGCGGAAGCTCCATTCTTTTTTGACAAGACAAAGCAGAGGAGAGTGGAGTTGATGAGCTGGAGAGCCGAGTGAATGACCTGGACGTTGGGAGAAGTCAGTCTCGAGACTAGTGCGTCAATAAACTCAGGGGTAGCTTCTATGGCCTGTTCCACCGACGGGAAAGTAGATTTCGTAGCGGGGTGTTTTCTGCTCTCGAGGGTGATGAGGGTCAGCACGGACAGCGCAGGGCAGAGTACAGTAGGCTGCTGCTCGGTAACCGTAGCAATTTGGGAAATCTAATGATAAAACATAATTAGCAGGTAACGAATGAGATACAATAGAGGCACTTACTTTATCAATCAAAGACTGGTCCACAACGTTCCAAGCCGAGGGATGTTCAGCGAGTAGCTTGGAAAGGGCCATGAGGTTGTAGGAGAGGTTGGTGTCAGTAGATTCAAAGATGCCATACTTGACAGCAAGGAGGGCTGTAGCAGTCTGCTTTGGGTCGGAAAGAAGTTTTTCTGTGTCATTGAGGATTCTAAAGGCGGTGTCAGCAGGGTGTGGGGAGAAGGTACGAGTGTGGACGGTGGAGAAGCCGTAGAAGGATTCATGAGAAGGCTGGCGGCGCATGTTTAATAGGGCAAAAGGTGAATGGTAGAAAGAGAGAGAGAGATGGAGCAGGGAAGCAAAAGAAGAGTGCGATAGCGTAGTAATGTGTAATACGAAGGCAGATATCGATGGTAGATGTCTACAGGGAAAGGGGAGCAAGGGTGTCTTCTACCAGCCAGCAAGGTAGCAGTTGCTAGCGTAAGTGAGTGCAGCGTAGTTATTTAATCAGAATAGAGCAGAGGAGCAATTGACTTACAGTAAGAGTGCAAGGTAAATTCACACAGGCATTAGTTGGAAGTGGTGGTGGTGATGGTGGTGATGTTACGCTGTGTGCTTTGGTGTGATTTAGTGATGCTGTGATCTCTGGAGGTTTGTCCAAGCTCACAACATGCGGGTCTGCGTGGGTCCAAATATTTGAGGCCAAAATGGCCGAATGGGAACTGACTGTGTGGGAACTGGCCCGACTGATCTTATTTTCCGGCTGTAAAAGAGTCTATGCGGCTTGTCCTTTATGAGGGAATTGGCATTTCCGTGTTTTGACAGGATTTGACGGGATTTGACACAACATGACACGACTTGACCGAACTTGGCAATCCTCAAATTTGAATTCAAGAAAGATAAAGCACCCGAGATAAAGGATTTGGAGCATCCAAGACATCATTTGCAGTGGAAGGCAGCTAAATCATGAATCACTGTCACAAAAACATTCCTAAAGGGCATACAACGCGTGGAGACCAGGCGGAAACAAAATCTCCACTATTTTGCGGCCAAACTGGACAGTTTCACACTAGACGAGCATGACAGGTTGCACTAATCGCACAACCTATTAATTGTGCTCAAGAAGAAGCCCTCGATGCGCATGAACTCTCCAGAGATCAAAGTATTTCAGCACAAGCTAACGCTACAACCACAACCATAGCAAACAGCCAAAATCAAATAACAAATAAAAGATTGGTGGTTAATACCAGTATCAACAAACTTACCTATTTCTCTTGGAGACTTGAGAGCCTCATAAACAGCTCTGTAGTCCATGTTTGAAAGTTGAACCTGAAGTCGAACCTGGATTTGAGTCTGATTTGCCTATTTGCCTCCTTGTCTGGTCGTTCTTCGTGTTTCGTGGCCTAGCTGTACAGCGCTGGGTGTAGTACTGTGTTCAGTATAATGTGTATGGAGACGTATGTGCTTGTGTTGGAGAGAAGGCGATTGCGCGAACCCGACTGAAAATTCCAAAGAAATTTTGAGATGAAAATTTACTGAGTGAAAAATAGGTCAGGGCCTTTTATATATGTATTTTTTTCAAATTTACAGAATCATGGCATATGAAATTTGAAATATAAAGCAGCTCTGAAAAAGATGAAAAGCTGAATAGAATTGAAAAGAACTGACTACAGGCTTAAGCTTATCGCGGTAGTCGACGTCGACGCGTCTACCGCACTACATAGAAATTGGGCATGGGGCTTCAATGCAGATGTAAACTTTAAGGTTCAAGATGGAAATGTGTTAAACCAGATTCCAACTTAACCTAATCTACCTACTTGATCGAGACGGAAGCAACCACATAGGAGAGTCCTTAACCCTCTCTGATCTTTTCAAGGCCTTTATTGACCTGTCATGACCACTTCTGCCAGTGGGTCGTACTAACCAAAGAGCACGTGCACAGTTAAAACTATCCCAATAAGCTCAATTAGGTCAAGTCTCCACTTCTGTGCAGCAACCGCTAGCATCAAGTTAGTCACTTCTTAGTCATGAACTAGCTACCAATGTGCCAATGAACTACAGCTAAACCCGAGCCCGACCTACCAAGTCCAGCTTAGACCTATTCATAACCTGCTACTGCTGCTGTGGCTGCTGGAATTTAATTTTTGAACCGTGCAATGCAATGCAATGCAATTCCATGCAATTTTAAGAGTAGGAGAAGGAGCATGGAGCAGGGATGTTGAGCGCCCAAACATCTCATACGCTTCGAATGTATTGGAATTTCACAAGCCTTGTCGGCTTGTCATGACTTGGTACTGGAATCTCTGGAGCTTGGAACTTCGGCTTTGACTCATGAAGCTCGAGCCTTAAGACTGATTTTGGGGTTAGGGTTTAGCTTACTTCTTGCAGAAAATTTACATCCCTGCTACTGTATTCTGGTGGGTGTTGGTGTATTTTGTACCGCCGGCTCACTGCGCATGCTAAATGCTACAAACAAAGAAACTGAAAGGTCAAAAAATCGTGTTCTCATTATATATCGGTGTGAGCTTATACCAGAGTATGTTAGTTAACGTTACGTATATAGTAGTAATATGCTGTATACTATGGGTATACATCTACATTCATCACAGCACCATGCCTTGCCCTTTAGACAATCGCAGTAGATGCTGTGGCCATGTATTGTGATTGTTGTTTTGGTTTTTTGCACTCTTTTCGTTAACGAATGCACAAAGAAAACTCAAATCTGGGCTCAAACTAATTCAGCTTCAGATCTTGCATCAACTTTGCAAGACTGCCATGTAGCTTGTTCTCCTCCAAAATCTGCTTTGGCCAGTAAAACGCCGGTCGCCACTTTTTCGGTGTCAGGCCCTCCAACTCCTGCATCCGGTGTCGGTACGTGCCCTCGTCCCCCATGTACTGGTCCTTGAACTGAAACATGCTCATTATATATGCAGTGATCACCAGCGCCATGGGCCGTCCTTCGCGCAAAAACTCTGTGAACTCGTCGGATATCGTGTTGAATGAAAACATGAGGATCGTCGATCTGTTAGACTTTACCGAGTCGTACGCAATGTGCATCATGTACAGCACGCACCGCCGGTACGCTTCGAGCTCGCCGGGGAGGAGTATATCGTAGTCGTTGTTACTTCCGCTGCTATCTTTGCTGCCCATCGTGGCCGTGCTCACGCTGCTGCTACTCTTGGTAAGTCGCGCATGCGAATGAGACAGCATTGGCGACACGGACGTCGCGGGCGTAAACAGGTCGCCTGGACTGTTACGCAGATAGTCTTCAGGACTGCTTTGACTGAGCTCAGACGCTCCTGGCGAGGTTTGCTCGGCAGTATTGCTGCTGTTGCTGATGCTATTGTGATCGTCAAGGTCAAACAGCTGGTAGTTGGCGCGAATGCCAAACACAGGCTCATATGTTCGCTGGATGTCGTCGTAGGTGGATATCTTGGTCAAGGTGGGCATGTCTATGTCGAGGTCGAGCATGTCCCACTCGTCTTGCAAAGGAGGGGTAGCTTGCGGTTCGCACAGTATTGATATCGAAGTGCTGCCCGACTCCATAGAATCTAGCTGGTCCCATAGCAGTTTGAAGTAGGAGACCTCTGTGCTGTTGAGTACGTCTAGGTCTAAGTTGTTCAGATCGGGAGGGCTGCTGAGAGTGTGGGGTAGCAAAAAATGCGAGGGGGGTTGGTATTTTTCGTTGAGTAGCTTAAGGTCTGGGTTAAACATGCCTCTAGCTATGCGGAACATCTCAGGCTGGCTGTTGTCTTTTGATATAATGGGTGCCACGTTGGGCTCTGTGATGGCGAAGCATGCAACAATGTAGGACGTGACATAAATTTCCATAAAGTTCATTGACGATACGTACTGAATGGCCTGGGTCATTTCGCTGACGGCGGTGAAGAATTTTTCAGAGGCCAGGGCAGCCAAATTGGGGTCGCGTTTGACTCGGTTCATTGCAAGCGCATCGAAAGCGACGAGAGCATTTGACAGCATGCCTGAGTTGTATGCCAGTTGGGGGACGTAGGTGCCCCATAGGTTTTTATTAACGACCTCCCCTAGAGAAAGGACCATTGTTGCAGTTTCTGTGTGAAACCTATGGAACTTCCAGTACTCTACGCCGCCGTGTGGTTCTATGGGAAGGCGCGGAATCCATCCAGGGCCGGCCTTGACTATGGTTTTTTCTTCTGCGGGAACGTTTTTGGGGAAGTCTTCAATGAGGTTTGGTTTTTCTTTCTTGCCCTTTATTTCTTCGAGGCGCTGCTTCTCGGTGCGTTCAAACTGGATGAGTTGGTCGAGGTATGAGCTAGGGACACTGGCGACACTAGTGACTGGTGGGATTATTGTTGATGGTGGTGGTGGTGGTGGTGTAGGGGTTGTGGAAGCGATAGAGGGTGTGATTGTATTGGAGGGGGATATTGAGTCTGATGGTGAATGTGGTTGTGAGTGGGTTGTTTGTCTGGACGTAGTAGCTACGGTGTGTGAAGAGTCGGCTACGGCAGCGACTATGGCATCTTTACGTTTAGCAGAGGCGGTTGAGTTTGTCTTTGACTTTTGCCTTTCCTTGATTTTTCGCCTGTTTTCAAAGAAGGGCACGAACTTATTTCTAAACTTGCGAGGGGCGTCTTTGCGGACGCTTGATTTGGGCTCGTTCATGTGTTGGGAGTGGGTTGGTATAGAGGGGGTAACGTTGTTGAGTGGCGGTGTTGTATCTGAGAGGTGTGCCATAGTGTGTTGGATGAGTGTATTAGAGAGGGTGGCAGTGGATGGAATGAGCAAGTGAACAAGTCAAGAAAAAGTGGAGGTTGGAAAAAAGCAGAAAAATTAAAACAAATGAAATAAATGAAATAAATAAAATAAATAAATAAGTGAAATAGAGAGAGAGAGAGAGAAAGAGGGAAAGAGGGAAAGAGAGAAAGAGGGAAAGAGAGAAAGAGAGGGAAAAGAAGAAAAATAAAAACCAAAAAAAAAAAAAAAAAAAAAAAAAAAAAAAAAAAAAAAAAAAAAAAAAAAAAAAAAAAAAAAAAAAAAAAAAAAAAAAAAAAAAAAAAAAAAAAAAAAAAAAAAAAAAAAAAAAAACAAGCTAGAAAATCAAATAATTAAAAAAGCTAAAAAAAATTTAAAAAATTAAAAAAATTAAAAAAATTGAAAATTAAAAAACAAAAATTTTAAAAATGGAGGAGAAGCCTAATAGTAGAAGCAGTCTAGACCCAGGGCTGGACTCAACGACGGCAGAAAAGGGTTGATGACCAGATTTGGCACCGAACACGAAAAACCTTCGCGATCAATGTGGGGAAACGTAGCGAGAAAGCGGCCTCTAAGCCGTTAGTAAGCATATAGTAAGGAGTACAGCAGCGCAGTACTGCATTTGATCATGAGCACAAGCGAGCTCAACAATGGCTCAATTAGCAAATAACGGAGTCAGAAAATAGCAATATTGCGATATAAGCGTTATTAGCATCAAAGATCAAAAGTATCAGAAGTATCAAAAAAAAGTATTATAGGCATTTTGGTCGCACGAGGACACGATCACATCCGATTCTTCTGATTTTTTTTTTTTTATCTGGCTCTTCTGATTCTTCAGGTTCTTCTGGATCTTCTGATTATTCTGGATCTTCTGAATATACTGGTTATATTGGTTATACTGGGTATTCTTGCCTTTTCTCATTATTCTAATGGGTATCTGGCTTATTTCGATACTTTTAGCACTATTGGCACGTTTAGCTTTTTTGGTTCCTTGGTC
This sequence comes from Geotrichum aggregatum, assembly GCA_030564925.1. NCBI lineage: Eukaryota > Fungi > Ascomycota > Dipodascomycetes > Dipodascales > Dipodascaceae > Geotrichum > Geotrichum aggregatum. The sequence continues at coordinate 29,657 of JAJMAH010000003.1, forward strand.
TCTTCGGTACTTCCAACCTGTGAACACGGTGTAAATGGAACACACAATGAATACAAGGAAGTCGACATCAACTGTAATACCTTACTATACCATCACGGTAGACTCTACCGGTACTCATTATCTATAGTGCTAGACTATACGTACAATCTCCCGCCAAACAACAGTGAACTACCGTTCGCGGTACTGGACGCTGAGCAATGGCAGAGGGAACAAGGAAATGTGCAATAACTCTCTACAGCCCAACAAAAAAAAAAATAAAAAATAAAAACTAAAAACAAAAGAAATAAGTATATATATATGGAAACATGAAAACATGAAATTGATCCAAGACTGTGCTAGCTATATGGCTACCACAAGAGCTACTGCAGAGGACACTACAGAAGCAGCCGCTAGCCACCACGAGCCGCCTCAAAATTCCCTGCGGTAGCCTTCGTCTACCACCGAGAGAACCAGTAGAATTCACGTAGCAAGAACTATACCGTACGTAAACAGCTACCACAACAACACACCTTACAACATGCTTCTTGGAGTCAAACAACCTGCAAATGTACCCATTGAAACACTACTACCGCCTGCTCAAATAAATATACATATATATATATGATCACATAGTTGCGTAAAGTCATCATCATAATTTGCATTGTCTACATAAATACTGTACGGTTTATCCAACATTAATTTGTTAAGCAAGCTGTCCATATCCCTTTTTATCTGAGCCTGCACCTTCCTCCATAGTTGCCGCAGCCACAGGTGGAAGCACATCTTCTCCGTACACCCCCAAGTCACCACACAAATGCGTCGGCATGGCTACTGAGACGGGATTACCCTCCAGCAACGAAGAAGGTCCCACAATCGAACTGGCATCTAGCACGCTACTCGAAGCTTCCGCCATTGACGACTCCGTAGATGAACTCGGTGACGGTCCAAGCGAGGGCCTCGGCGACTCGTAAACACTATTGTAGTCGTACCGTGCGTAATGGTTCCTACGCGACGTCTGCGTATTGTGGCTCATCGCATATGCTATGGCCTCTGCCTCTAGCTCAGAGTTTTCCGCGTCGTCAGGCGGACATTTTAGCGTCGTTGCCGGCAGAAAGGCAATTGTGTGAGGAATATCCGATGTGGATGCTGATTTGAGACTGTTGAGCCCCCCGCGCTGATGCAAAGACGTGGACGACGTCGCCCGCAGCATCAGAAACAATCCAGGCTCGTCTTCGTCACTGTCGTCCGTGCCCGCTTCAGAATCGCTGTCGCAATATGCTTCTCTACGACGGTTGCGGCCCCAGTCCCGACCTCGTCGAACTCCCCTTGGTTCATACTCACTGTCGCTGTCACTGTCGCTGCTCTGTCCGAAGTCAAATTTGCTGCTGTTGCTACCTCGGTATCGGCGGCGGCTGTCCACTTCTTCCTCGCTATCAGTGTACATTTTTTCTACAGCAATACATTGCTCCACACGGTCATTGAAATGTATATGGCGCTTCGGCGACTCGACAAAGCTTGAGCCTGTGGCAGACTTGTCCGCAAATTTGTTTAACGAAAACGAGCTCACCAGCTGCTTCTTGTCGCTCGAAATGTGCCGGTACTGGAGGTTAATTTGCCTAGAAATGTTTTCGTCCGACTGGCCAGTGTGGGGCCGATGCCTGTAATTGTGGTGTCGTAGGTAAGTTGAAACGCCCCCATCTTTAGCATTGTTGGCAGTGTCTGCTAAAGTGACATTTCTCCGCGAGCTTTGAGGAGAGGCGCCAGGGACATCTTCTGCTGGCAATGTCTGTGTCTGCATCTGCATCTGTGGCTGTGACCGCAGCGAGGCATGCTCAGGAGAATGGCTGTGGCTAGAATGGCCAGCATGTCGCGCGAAAATGTTGTCGCCAACGGTGCGCTTCTTTAGAATAGGCTTGTGGCCCGGCACAGGAGCCACCTGGATTACAGTAGCTTCAGAGGCATTCTGGGCAAGAGGATCATTGCAGAGAACGTTTAAAGGCTGGTTGTAGAGAGGGCCATAGAGCCATGTAACATCGCTGTCTTTGAGCCAGTTGACGGATTCCGGGGAAACAGTGCGCAGTTTATACTTTGCTTTAGTCCACGTGCGCCAGGACGCATTCTCCAAACGCGCCGAGTTGGTGACATCTCTCCGGCGGGAAACTATATTCCGCCAGCACGCAGAAATATCGCTTTCTTTCCAGTCGTGAGAAAGATAGTCTACATGGCGCGAGGGCTCGTACTGTAGAACGCTATCATCATGCACGCCATTCAAGTCCGGAGTGCCTCCAACCGAGGACACGGAAGAGAGGGAAGAAGGAGAAGATGAGCGGTAATCTTTGGAGTATGCAGACCCTGAATCGCAGGAGGCAATGCTGATTGGGGATTTTGTGGTGTTATTGTTGCTGTGGGTGGAAGTAGGGGCTAGGTTGAGATCTTGGTCCAGGGAAGAGGCATTATGTGGGGAATTCGCAGCTTCACAGGGCTCCCCAGTGGTGGGAGCTGAGGTGACGCTATCTGCTTTGTCTACGGCAGAAAGATGAGGATAATTGTGTTGAACGGCTGGGGCGCGGTCATTAGTGGGCATGGCTGCAAATTGGTCAAAGAGGCCCATGGACCTTGTGCGCTTGAGGGCAAAAGTGCTTGATTTGAAGGAGGCATCATCTGGAGCGTTGACCGCGTTTGAGATTTCGTTGAGATTGAGGTTGCGCCTTGGTGTTTGCGCTGAAGGTGCCGATACTGTAGATTGGCAGGTGTCAATTTGATGCGAGACGCCTAGAGAGAGTAGGGGAGTTGCAGCAGAGGGCATGATAAGGTTTTGAAAAGTTGATATTAAACGGTTAGATGCTGGTATAGAGGGCCATACAAGAAGACATGATTGCGCTTAAAGGGCTTAGTATATGGAGGTCGGAGGTAGTGTTCAAAAATTTCAGTGGAGTCGTAGGTTAGTAGTTAGGAATAAATGTTCAAATATGGGGTAGAAAAAGAAGAGAGAAGAAAGAAAGAAATTTAGAGAAAGAAAGGAACAGGGAAAAGGGAAAATTAAAGAAGGTAAAAATTGATAAAAAATATATAAATAAAAAAATAAAAAAATAAAAAATATAGAAATGAAATCGAGAATAAAGAAAGAAAATGGAAGAAAGGAGCGGTAGCGCGTCGGACGACTGAAACCTATAGCTACAGCCAGCACTAGCCACCGGTAAGCTATCCGCGCTCGAGCCCTGGTCAAAGACTCGACGTCAAAAAATTTCAAGGTCTTACGAGAAGTGTTCCAGGTGCTTAGAATGGAAGCCTGGCCAAAGTAGCTACCGAATGTATAGATCTGGCCAAGATCTGGTGATTCATCTTTTGTGGCAGTTTGCACCTCAACGGCTTCCTTCGACGGGTGATTTCGGCTTAGCATTGCTTCAGTGTTGCGTTGCAGCTTCAACGTTGCAACAAGATCAAGCTCAAGCTCAAGTGGCAGCGGTTATTGTTTGTCGTCGGGTGACCTTGATTATAACGCAGGCTTCGGCATGTACAGCTGTTTTCATGAGTTAGGCTTTAAACACTAACAGCGGCTATTAGTATTTCCGCCATGCACTGACTGGCCATCCATAGCTATCGGTATACGTACCCAGTACTTGAGTACCTCAGAAACTGGTGTGCATTTCTCGAATGTAGCACGCAGGTTCGATTCCGCGACTGCGATCTTCCAACAAAGCAATGCCGGCATTTACAAAACAGTGCACTGGAGACGTAGACTGCAACTTCTGTGCTCGACAAATGAAATTGCAACAGGGTTTCCAGGTTTAAAACCTATGCCATTTCAAGTTCCCTCTGAAGTCGCATGCGATTGGCTAGTCCCGCACGTTCCCAGTGTTGAGCTTTAGTAAGTTTAGACGAGCGTTTCTAAGTTGCAAGTCTCAAGTTCTAATTACAAATCAAAGCCCATACAATTTTAATATTGTAATTAACACATAGGCACTCCTGCGCCCTTTTGCAAACCACATTCTCTCTCTTCAGACTTCTCGGTATCGCAATAAAAGTAAGAGGCTTTCCGCTTACTTTAGACCGCCTCAAGATGGACGCCGCTACTTCGCAAACTCAGACATGCTCGTCAACTACTGCTACCACGGCTGCTACATCCACCTCAACTTTACTACATAGAAAAACAGCGTCCCTAGACGAGGCAGAGATTGTTGACAAACTCAAGACCTTTGTTTACGACCTCGAGCTACGTCTCACGAAAGTCGAGGATTACGCCTCCCTCGCTCTCGTCGACGAAAGCTTTTCAAAAGCTTACTCCACCCTTGTCAAAATTAGGGATGGCGTTATTGGCGAAGGCCGCCGCGCTGCCGACGCATTCGTCGGCATAGTCGAAACTCAATACCAAGATCTCTATACCTCAACAGTATCCACTTCGTCTGGCCACAAAGCTCTGGCCGGCCTGCACTACCTCGAGAAGAAGCTTTCTGACATTGAGCAGGCCTGTGTGGATAACTCCATGCATGCCGTCCACGCCGCAGACAACCTCAACAAGTCCGTGCAAGCTGCCTTGCTCGCCGCAAAAAATAGACTACTGACCTACGACGAAATGCCCACCCCTTGGAAGAACAACCCCTACATTGTGCGTGGCTATAGGTTTTCTCAAACGTACAGGGACTGCGTGGCTAGCATGACTCACTTGCACAATGAGACCTGCAACATTTGGACTCACCTGCTTGGCTTTATCGTCATGTTATTCATTGCATTCTATCATTGGCCCACCACGCTTTCGTGGCAGGAGTCCTCCGCAATGGACAAATTTACAATGGTGGTTTTCCTTGTGGCTGCCATGAAATGCCTGGCCTGCTCCACCGTCTGGCACACATTCAATGGCATTGCCCATGTCGACCACGTCCGCCGCTTTGCATGTGTAGACTACACTGGCATCATTGTACTCATTGCCTGCTCTATTCTCACTACCGAATATGCAGCTTTCTACTGCAGACCGGCCTACCAATCTGCATACATGATATTTACCGCTCTTAGTGGAATCTCTGGCGCTCTCTTCACTTGGCATCCTTCTTTTGACTCGCCCACAGGCAAGGGCAAGCGCGTCACTTTCTTCGTTTCGTTTGCCGTTGCAGGCGGCGCTTCCTTCCTTCACGCTGCATACCTGCACGGCTGGGTCACTACCTATCTTTTTTACCTGCCCGTTTTCAAGTCGCTGCTATTTTACATTTTTGGCGTTGTTGTCTATGCATTGCTCATTCCTGAAAGATGGTGTCCCGGTGGAATCTTCGACTACTTTGGCATGTCTCACAATCTTTGGCATTTGAGTGTGTTTGCTGGAATATGTTATCATTATTTGGCCACTGTCTCGCTTATAGAGGGTGCCAAAGACTATAGCTGTGCGCTTTCGAGCTAGACTATTAGAAAGGGGAGGTCCTTTTTCATTTTAACTAACGGATATCACTACTCGGCATTTTTGTTCTTTCTTTTTCCATCAGCTGCCGGCGAAGGCACTTTGGTACACTTATTGACATTTGATAATTCTTAACTTTTATAACATTAACGTACAGCATTTCTAGAATTTTCAATTTTTCAATTTCTTAGGCATCGCGAAGAGAGCGAACTAGGCTCACTAGCTCTGCATTAGTGACGTCTTCCGGCGGGAACACAAAGCGCTGTATTCAAAAGTTAGCATCCATAAATTGCAACACTGTATAGCAAACAAAAAAAAAATAACTTACATTTGCCAGCCATTTATAGAGCTGTGTTTCGCTCCAGGATTCCGGTTCTCCCTCAAACTCCTGATCATCCTTGACATCCTGCTCAGGCGGAATACTGCGGCCCTTTCCTCTTTTCTTTATTCTTCCATCGATGTTATTGTTACCAGAGGAGGTAAAGAAGGTTGGAATAGTTGCAACCAGCACAAGCACACTGAACGTGAGCAGAAGTGGTTTGGTGTACTTGTACATGAACTGGTCAATAGGAGTGGGCGCCATTGCTGTTGTTTCTTGTGCAGTTCTTTCAGGTTAGAGAGTTAAACGTAACGCGCTGTGAACTGAGGGTTCAAGTGCTGAGTTACAAGTCTTGTTTCGAGGGTGTAATAGCCCTAACCCACAACTTGGCGGGATCTGGGCTTGACCCTGGAACTGACAGGATGCCGAATACTATCGATAAATATCTGGATATCTTGGTACAGAAATCGCAGTTCCTTATTTCTGCACCGTTGTCATTACCAGGTTAGACTCTATGAGCTCGTCAATTAATCTTAAACCAGCCCTTCAAGCAGCAGGCCACGCCGGTGCCATGCAAAACGACACCGGCGACCTCTTCTACAAACCAACCGACCTCGCTGAATCCTCGTTCTACCAACAAATAGCCAGCGAGCATCCTGAGCTACTCGATATAGTTCCACAATTTTATGGTACCCTTTCCGTCAATGACCAGTCTAGTGAATCCAATGTCAATCTGCCTACAGGCATGGTTTTGCCCACGGGCACCGATTCAACCGGTGCCAAAGTTGAAAAAGACCTTCTCATCGTTCTAAAAAGTGCCTTGTATGGGTTTGAAGAGCCCTGCGTCCTGGACATCAAGCTGGGCAAGCAGCTGTGGGACGATGACGCGACCCAGGAGAAACGGGATAGACTCGATAAGGTTGCGAGCGAAACGACGTCCGGAACGTTGTCGTTACGTGTGGCAGGCATGAACGTCTATGACGATTCTGCAGCGACTTCCGGGATAAAGGAGGAAGGGGCGAGAATTCCATACGACAAGCAGTTTGGGCGTAAGCTTAAGACTGAAGATTTCAAAGATAGCCTGAAAAAATTCTTTCCTTTTCCTTTCCAAGCCCTTACTAAAAGCACTGCAACGGCAAAAGAAATCAGCCGTAAGGAACAATTGTCTATGGTGCTGGATTATTTCTTGAGCAGACTCAAATACATTCACCAGCTGCTGAGTTCCAAAGAGTTTGTAATGCGGTCTGCAAGTTTGTTGTTCGTCTATGAGGGAAAAGAATCGGCTTTTAGTTCCAAGTTGGATAAGCTTGAGGAACTCCAAAATGCGCCGAAAACTAAGCACGAAGAGAAAGGCGAGCATGAAGCCGAAGAAGATGAAGCTGAAGACGAAGTGACTGCACAAGACGTCCAAGATCAACTTTTTAAACTGGACTTGATTGACTTTGCTCATTCTAGGTTTGTGCCTGGCGCTGGTCCAGATCAAGGTGTACTCCAAGGGATTGAGGTATTGATTGATACGTTTGAGCAATATGTTGCTGAGTGTGCTTAGAAAAATTCCAAGTAGTTGTACGTTCAACGAATGCAAACAGGTCGACCCAAGTCTAAGAATATCTTGAGCTTGAGAAAGACTCGTCCTGGACATTTTGAGATTCTACATTATATGAAATTGTTATTTACTTGCTAGCTAGCGTGTATACTGTAGCTATTTCACGTCGATATGGCCACCTGTAATGAATTGGACGTAGCCATGATAGGAGCAATAACGTACGGTTACGGTCACTACTTGCACTCGCAACAACTTTCTGATAGTGTTCAATGGTTTACAAGGACTCAAAACCTACCGCACATCAAAACCACAATTGCAAGCTTGAGCTCAAGCTAGACAAACTTCCCATTAGGCTAACGTAAGGGGTTTTAAAAACAACTGGTAACTAGCCTAGGAGTTTTCAACGCTTGTACAGAGCGACATGGTAGATGCTGGTCCCTGCTGACGCTATGTTCTATGTCCTTGGTTTTTCCTATATGCAACTATAGGCTATTGCAAAGAGAACTTTTACCGGCCTTCAGGGTAGCTAAATTCTGCTTGGTAATTATACGCTCTTCCCACTGCTTTCGCGAAGTGCTAGAAAACAAATTGCAATTAACCAGTTATACAGTATACAATTAAAACTAAATCAAGGCAAGAAAGAGATGACGAAAAGCAAAAAGGCATATACGTCTCTACAACCAAGGTGAAAGAGAAAACAACATTCACATAAACTATTGTCTACCAGATATGTGGAAGTCTGCTGTATACACAAGGTACATCTCATTTTGGGCGCCATCCTTTCTGATCAAAATCAGTTGGTTGTTGTCCCCTTTTTCTCCAATAACATTATAGCCATTTAGACCAAGCGCACTACAGGAAACCTTCCATGACCACATTTGAAAGTGAAATAAATGATAGAAGTGATATTTATTGAAATGAATGTTGGCAACTTGTCTGTAATTCAAGCATAATAAAGTGCCATAGGTACACTCGAACAGCACACTCTATAACGTGTACAGAAGTCATGTAAATTATACCATAGCTATTTGTTTGAGCCCTTTTTGTCTGTTGATTTCTGGCCTGGCTCAGCTCGACCTGAGCTATAACTTGGTGCTACATTGCCCAGGCCCTGCCACATTTATTACCGGTACACTATGCGTTTTTTTTAGTTGATAGCTGTTAATAAACTTAGATGAGAACAGTACAATATCTATTTTTTGTAAACTATTGAACTATTGGACCGTTGAACTAAAGTGCAAAAAAACCTAAAAGAGAAAAGAAGTGATGAACAATGAATAAATAAAAGTGTTAGATGTTTTTACATAAAAACATCATGGTAACCGAAAACGTTTTTGAAGTCGTCCCAAGTAGCGTTTCTCAAGGAACTGTGAAAATAGACAGTTAACCCAACAAGGTCGACAAATTCGTATGGAGACACGCGCTCTTCGGCAAAAGCGCGCCCATCTGCAAATATGGGTTCTTTTTTCAGGATATTGTGCATGTAGCGTAAAAGCTTGTCGACACGCTTGGCTTCTTTCATCATGTCGACATCGAGTTTGGTTGCAATGTAGTCTGGACCATTGATAGGCTCAACGGAAGGTTTTGAGCGGAAGGAGGCTGAAAAGTTTACTTTTGGATGACGACGGCGCGACTGCCTGCCGGCGCTAGTAACTGCACCTTTTTTTCTCAATTTTGTAGCCTTTAGCCTGGAGATAGTTCCTCTTCTCTTGAAATTCGCCCTTGTATTTTGATGCCTCATTTCCATTTCCCTTGCGATCTCCATCTTGAGTTCATATGTGCAATTCTTGAGTAAGCATAAGAGGCTGTGATATTTGCCGGTCCACCATGCACCTGTCACCGCAAGCTGCTCAATATTATTGTCAATTTCGCAGGTGTGGAAATGATATCCGAGGGGCGCTTGTACATCGATGTAAATTTCCCAATGAGGGCTTACCGAAGACATTTTTTGAATGGTAAATGTGGGCGCAAAGGGCCGATATAGCGTCAATTTTTATTTTGTAGCTGGTTTGCGAATAATAGCGCCAATGACAATGGCAAAAAAAAAAAGGTAAAGAAGGTAGTTTAAAGAAAGTTGATAAAGAGTAAACAAGTAGTTCTGGCAATGGCAGAAGCAAAAACTGATGAATGATGATAGTATGTTTTTTTTTGTTGAAAAGTTCGAGTAGCATTGATAACAATTGTAAAACCCCGTAACCGTGGTACCTGGTGTGCAATTTCAGAGGCGAGCTAATGACAACAAAAACAACAACAACAACAACACTTGCGAAACGCCGGTAACTCTAAGAGTAAAAAAATTAGTGTTAGTAGTAATAGCAAATGCAGAAACAAATAGTAAAACCTTGAACGGTCTCAAATGTAATCTGGTTTGTTGTTTTAAAGAGAACAGAAAACTTGAGATAGAAAGATTATCGTCAGGAAAACGTTTCGATTTATAGAATGGAAGTAAATGAGTATTCTATCTAGTAGATTTGAAAACAACTGTTGCCATGAAAAGGGCTCGATAATCTAGTTGATTCGTGCTCGATGAACTTTAAGCCCTAGTACTTTTGTGAGCTTTGTCCATGGCGATGCGTAGCGGATTTTGGTTAGACCATTTTTTAGCTCAAGTACTGTAAAGGTTCAATTCTACTCAACAAAAAGCATTTTTCAGGTTTCCGAGATACTCTAACATGTACAGCATACCTCGATGAGATTTGATCGGTATTTCTTGGCCTTTCTTTCATTTTCAAAATAGGGCTGCTGCTCCAGCTCCGAAAAACTCCAGTTCAATAAGGCCTTTTATAAGAGTATACTAAGGGTTCAATTCTAGAATTTTTCTTCAATTCTGGCCAGTTAGGGGTATCTTACGAAACTTGAATTTTTGAGAAAGCTTGAGTATAAAAATAAAAACCAGCAGATGGAAGCCAGTACTGCTGTTATCCATTACGTTGACCATGATTGATCTACTACGTGTAAGATGTACTACTTGATTTTATATTTTAGTCTGCCAGATTGTGATATAAGGTTACAGGGTCTCTCAAATCCAGCGGTTAGCGTTTCTGCCTGATTGACATATTGTACATCGGTTATTGACAACATTGAAAATATCAAATAAGAGAGATGCTGCGGTTCTGAGTTCACCTAAGGCTGCTACTGATTATTTTTGTAACCAGTCCCAATCCGTAAGTGCCCCATTGAAATATTTATCATGTACATCAAAGCATTTCAGACGTCTGATGAAGCACTACTAGATATGGTGCAGTACAAGAAAACGAGCTATAGGCACTCTTCACTTTGAAGCCCTTTGATTAAGGCCGTCAGCTTTATTTGTTTCTTGGATAAAGATTGAAAGTGATTACTCAAATAAGAAGCCACATTTGTGCCCAGCTTTCAAGCATTACTGATCAATGGCGAATGAAAAAGGCATTAGTGGCCTGCAAACGTTCTGGGTTGTGGTACTGTATTAGTATAGAGAGGTGGCCAATTTTTTTGGCCAGACTGCGTGCGCCTGCCTCAGAAGCCTTGAACGCGTGTAGCACTTCAATGGCTCCACAAGTTTTACGCTAATGTTCTCCTAAAAAGTACAGCCTCATCAATCCAGTCGCGGAAAAAACTACACTACAGGTGGTATGCAAGCCAGGATCATTTCTTAGAAAACCGCCTCGTAACCTCGTGTTACATGACAGTTGAATGCTGGTACTCCAAAGGTGTGAGCGTACTGAGATTGACTACGCTGAAGCAAATGTGCATTGGATATGTTAAATGCCATCTCAACATAACTCATGCCCAAAACTAGAGACTCAAATGAACAGGCCAATGGCAAAGCCCAAACACCATGATCAAAGCACATCGACTTGGGCTAAACACCAGAGATTCATGGAAAAGAGTCGGCTTTTTTTTACATTTTTTTCAGCGAGCAGGCTGCACATCGAAATTATATCAAGAAAAATCTAGTAACTCTTGAACAAGATTTAAAGACTCAGTAAGCCATCTTTGTATGACCAACTGGAATGAACCTGACTTCTCAACAGTCCCAATTGAAGCTTAGGCAGAAGAAGATCTAAGATTTACGTAGGGCCAAAGGCTTTGCACTCTTACAAACGGTATGCCTATATGTTACACACGTTTCTAATAGCACACACAGTACGGTGCTTTATGCTCACTATAAAACGATACATACTTACCGCGTATTTTTTTCTGATAAAATGCAGTCTACAGTGCACAAGACGAAGCTGCATTTCAATCATGTGCTCGTTATTGATTCTAAATCCATCACTCGTTAGCTCTTTCCAGCCGTGCGTATAATGTCGTCTTTTAGGGTACAGCCCTAGTTAAGCTTTTAATACTTTTAATAGGACTGCGCATCATCTTGAAATAGCAATACACAGCATCTATACCGTTACCCCGGCAACCAAAACACAATACTTTTACTCAGCAATCACTAGCGAGCTGACTGTACACACTCTTTTTTCTTTCTCTCCTTTCAGGTCGTCGCCATATTTTTTCTCTCTGACTTTCTCTCACTTTTTTTTCACTCCATTCACCCATCCTTCTTCAACCTTTTTGATAGAAAATCAAACACTTCACATTCAAAAACTTTTGAACAATGGCTGTATGTATAACTGATATCTTTTTACGAATCCGCGAATCCATGAATCCATTTATGCAGTCTTTTACAAACCTGTTGTCAAAATGAACAAACGACTCGAAAGATTAAAATGGTTCAAACGATTCAAGCGATGCAGTAAACCCATAACCAAAAGCATATGCTAACAAATTTTGCTACAGAAGGAAATCACCGACATCAAGCAGTTCCTCGAGCTCGCTCGCCGCAAGGACATCAAGTCTGCCACCGTCAAGAAGAGCGCCGGTGTCACCAAGTTCAAGGTCCGTGGTAGCAGATACCTGTACACCATCTCCATTGCTGACAAGGAGAAGGCTGAGAAGTTTGTTCACACTCTGCCTGCAGGTCTCAAGGTCACTGAGATCAAGGCTTAGAAAAACCAACCCGCCATTCCCCCCTCCATTTCTTTAAAAACAAATTGAAAAAAGAATGAAATGAATGTAATGTTTTAATTATTTCAAAAAGATTGATTTTGTGTTTCGACCCTTTTTTTTTCAAATGATTTTATTATTTTTTTTATTTCTTCAACGGTTCTTTTCCCTCCCAACGATTTGAGTTTCGACAAGATTCGAATCTTTCCAAGCACATTATTCGTTCATCTCCCTCTAAATATCAACTGCCTCTATGGTGAGTGCAAAATAAAAAATGCAAAATGCCTAAAGAACAAGAAGTAGATTGTTATTTTTTTTTGAGTATCAAGTTGGCTCTACTGTTGTTTGTAAATGACGGGACCTAATGTCGCCCATAAAGGTTAATGCCGTATATTATATTATAAGGTCGAGTAACTTACTAATAGCCGCTAGAGCTGCCTGGAAACCAGTTAGAAGAATTGTAGTGTTAGTGTCACTGTCTGCGCTATAATGAACGCATTAGCTTTGAGCCTTGCTGGTATGTAAATATAGAAGTAGACCAATATCTACGAAAAATTACTGACTATGATGAAGCCAGCGGTATTGCTATGTGCAATTAAATCAGTACTATTATCACTCCTATGTTTTCTAGTATGGCTGCACAGCTGTGTAATTCGTGTAATTCAAAAAATGTTTGAAAGCGGAAATTGCATCACAAATGAGGATAGTGTGTGAACGACGAAAATAATAGTTTGAGAAAACTTGTAAGAGAAGTGTTAGAAACTCCCATACACCTTCATGAACCAACTCAGTTTAAACACCGCACGGCCAGTGAATTAAAATATAAAAAAAATTATAGAGAAAGATAAAAAAATAAACCTGGAAACTCAGTCCAGTTCCTAAACTACTAGTCGTGAGTAATAAGCGACTAACACATCTAGGAAGAACGAAAAAAGGAAAAACTCTAGACTTCTAGCATCTGTTTGACCTTATCATCAGAGCATACGTAGTGCACCTCACAACGAGTGTTGAACCCGTTGAAAGTTGTAGAGGCACTGAGCGTGTATGCCCCAAATTCAGTAAAGTAGAGCCAGTCGCCAACCTCTACGGGAAAAGGTAGAAAGTCGGACTTAGTGATCACGTCAAGTCCATCGCACGTGGGCCCCCAGATAGATACCTCGTAGGCACCACGGCTAACATTGGCATTGGCCTCGTCGTAAAGAAACTGACGTTTGTGGGTCAATACCTTGGCAACAGGGACTTGGTGATCAAAAATGATGCAATTCATATTGGCGTACACTCCATCGTTGATGTACAACATGGACTGCATCCGGCCGTCTTCACTAGATGTGATACGGCGGCCGACAATATTAGTTGCCAACGTAAAGGCTGAAGATACAAAGTATCTACCGGGCTCAGCAATCACGCGAACAGAAGAGGAGGGAAAGTATTTGTCGACAGCAGGGCCAAGAACTTTAGCAGTGGCATCAAACGTTTCGTCGACAAAACCTCCCCCGACATCGAGTAGGCTCATAGGCGGCATGCCCATGTCCTCCGCAATATCAAACACACGGCGCGCATTCGAAACCGCGTCAACAAAAGACGATGGGTCAGAAGCACCACTTCCTACGTGGAAGGACACACCAATGACATTCAGTTCCAGCTCCTGAGCAAGCTGCAGGAGTTCGTAAACTGAGTCCATTGATGCGCCAAATTTGATGCTAAACTGACACATTGACTTGGAATCATCAGTCATGATACGCAAAAGGAGCTGAGCATTAGGGCAATGAATCTTGCACTTTCTCAGCTCGTCTGCGTTATCAAAAGTCATCTTGTGCACACCGGCAGCAGAAGCGTACCTCAAGTAAGAGGGAGCTTTGCACGGGTGCGCGTAGACAATCTTAGATGGATCTACACCTAGATCAAGAATGGATGAAATTTCATTCTTAGAAGCACAGTCAAAACCCATGCCGAGACTTGTAAAAAGCTTTAAAACGACAGGATCATTGTTGCACTTCATAGCGTAAAAGGGTTCGATTCGAGGCAGACTGGATGCCCAGCGGACATGCTGGCGATAAACTAAACCAATGTCTGCCACAAAAAACGAATCCTCACCTCCAGCAGGGCAGGTATCGAGGTCAACAGAATCAATATGAGAGCGCAAAGCATCTCCAACCAGCATCTGCGACAGCTTTCTGTCGCTCAAAATGGCTTCCTCCACGGGTCCGTGGGTCTCGTGGTCAAACGAGAGTTTATCATTAGGTAGAATAACGGCATCATTGCCTATAACGTCGGGCCCAAGAAGGTAAGGTGCCATGATGACTAGTATTTCTAGCAGAGAAAGATGTGGTAAAACAGGTATAGCCGAAGCAAGGCTGCTTTAGTATTGATTTCAAATAATAATAGAGCAATAGGCTGGTTTGTATTTCCAGCAAAAAATGGCTATAGTTGACTCTTGATCTACACCGATCGGTTTATAAGGTATATTCCCTCTGACTGAGGGATTCTTCGTATGGCCTCCCAAGCGGCAACTCTCGTGGGCGCAAGGAAACTTGCTTGATTTAGTCGGAACTTCCGTGGTTTCTCTCTTGCAAAATCAAAAGAGCATGAGAAGGAAAAAAAAAAAGAAGGAAAAGGGGAATTGAAATATCAATATACTTATAGCCCTATGTGAAAAAAAAGTTCAATTTCACATGTATCAGGGCAAGGGCAACTTTGACATCGCAAGTACAGAATGTTTTAATTTCTGCGTCCGTAGTAAATGTGAGAATTGCTGCAGTTGATAAAGGCAAGGAGAGTCACAAACAGCAGCCGCAGTTGCAGATGCAATTGGGGCGGTTGCTAACATTGGTGTTGTCGATGCAATTGGTGGGCAATCCAGTAGCGTTACATATGGGTGCGGCAGGTAGCTAGGAGTCTGTTCATTGGACGGCAACTGATTATGACAGGGCCGTCCATATTTCAAGGCAACAGAAGCGAGATAGCTACAGTATTTGGCTTAGCGTACCCAAAACATCATATTCATGTTTAGAGAAAGCAGGTTTCCTACTGGCAGCTGTTAGCGAATACCAGTAGGTAGGTCATCAATATCTTGCCCGCAAGGTTCGGGCCCAGTGTCTCGGCTTTCTCAGCCTTATTTGGGCTTTGATGTCCAGATAGACATTGGGTTGGGGTTTGTAAATTTTTCACTCCCAACATCGGGAACTTTTAAGGAAAAAGAACTGGCTCAGCAAATTGAAGACAATATGAGTGAGTTCCTGTTTAGAGAAAAAATCAGTGATCCGCTATTCTCGCTAGCTTTTCATCCTACAGAACCTTACTATGTCAAGGGCCATTCTACCGGGCGCGTCACAGCTACCAAATATGACGAGGAAGGCAAGCTGGTAGACATCTGGACTACAAAAAGGCATAAAGGTAGTTGCAGGGGCATTGTGTACGATTATGAGGGTGAAAACGTTTACACTGTGGGAACAGACCGAGTAGTTAAGAAGGCCGCTGCATTGACCGGAGTTGTGGAAGCCAAGACTTCCAAGGGTATGGAGGCAGAGCCTTCTTGCGTGGCAGTCAACGATAGTTTTTTGGCTGTAGGGGATGATAGCGCCTGCTTGAGCATCTACGACTTAAGGGATCTTAAGGTCGTCAAGACATTTCCTGCGCTGCAAGAGGGGTACATTTCCTCCATTACACCTCTGACGCACAAAAACAAGTATCACTTCGTGACATCTGGGGACTCGAAGTTGGTACATATCGATATCCGCAAAGGCGTGCTAAAGGAAAGCGAAGACCAGGAAGACGAGATTTTGTGTGGCTGCATGGCTGGTGAGAAAATCGGCGTTTTTGGCATGTCTGAAGGTGTCTTGACTCTCTGGAACGAACACTGGGAAGACCAGCAGAACCGCATTAGAGTTTCCAAAGACACAGTTGACTGTGTTATCAGTGGTGAAGATGACGAGATTGTCTTCGCAGGATGTGGAGATGGATTTGTGCGTGAGGTCAACGTACGAACATCCAAAGTGTTGAATCAGTACAAGCACAGCCTAGAGTCGGTTGATATGCTCGATTTCGATTACGACTATCATCTAGTTACTGCCGACACAGATGTCATTAAAGTGTGGAAGAAAAAGGAAGAGCTCTCTGAAAGTGAGGCCGAGGATGACAAGGATGGCAAGGATAAGAAGAGGCGTAGACGAAAGACGAAGAGCAAAACGAAGAAGCTAGCCAAGGTTCAGGCTGCTCCCATTATCGGAATTTCTGCATTTGCTGATTTGTAGGTGATAAATTTATTGAAAAATTCGGTCCATTGTATATACAGTACATCAGAAAAAGCCTGAGATTTTACCCAAGTAATCAAGCAGTGCGCCAGCAAAAATCGTGTGGCCAGTATTGATATTTCGGTTGAACCAAAGCCAACAGTCGGCAGGATCGTCGAGGTCAACTTTTCTGATCATGTTAAACACCCTGTAAGCAGCAACTCCAACACCTGCAAAAAAAAAGCCACCCATGCCGCCAAAAACACCAGAAGCTGTGAGCAGACCAATTTGAGCTACACTCATTCCATAAAGAATAGGCTTTGTCTTGTCACCCCATTTGAGTGCTGTAGACTTGATACCCGCGAGAACGTCAAAGGTCTTGTCCTGATGGGCATAGATAGTATCATAAGTCATACACCACCAGAAAGCTGATGCATGAAGTGTCAACATGGCAGGGAGATTCCAAACGCCCATGGCAGGAAAACCTACTAGCGCAGCCCAAGTAAAACAAAACGAGAGAGAGGCTTGCGGGTAGTAAGTGAAGCGCTTAAATAGCGGATACGTAAATATAAAAGGCAGACTTGCCGATGCGATCCAAAAACAGTCAACTGGCAGTAAAGAGAGGACTCCGAGACCAACGAAGCATTGGGCGCCGAGAAACGTTATTGCTTGTGGGAGAGAAACCGCGCCACGAGCCATGGGACGTGTAATTGTTCGGCCAACTTTGTTGTCCAAATTGCGGTCTAGCATATCATTGATGGTACAACCGGCACCACGCATTACAAGAGAGCCGACACCAAAAAGAGCAAGGGCGCCCAGGGTTTGCGACAAAGGCGCGCCCGTTGAATGAGCAGCCATTGTGATAGCCCAAGTTCCAGGAGTGTAGAGTAGCCATGTTCCAGCAGGCTTGTCGAGTCGCATGAGCTCCGCGTATGGAATCAAAGCGTTCGGTAGATTTTTCACGAACTTCTGGGGCATGGTCATAGGGCCAGTCATTGTAAGTAGAGGGCTATCTTTTGAGACAACCGGAAGCTCCTCAGGTACAGCAGCTGTTGCTGCCCATCGGCGTGCTCCTGCCAACAAAGTGGAGTTGAGGCTGTTAAAACGTCCAGCGCGGTGTCCAAGAAACATGGTGATGGCTCAAAATACTCTAAGGGAGAAAGAGAAGATGAAAAGCAAAAATGGGTGAACCCGATTCGCTCCGTCTTTTTCACTTTGAATTAGCTCGATGGTATAAAGCTAAACACGACGCGACACTGCTGAGAAGTTACCAGAGGAAATGGTAACCGTTTGGACCGGAACCAGGCTGCCTTGAGCAACATCAGCTATGATGTGTTTTTCTCCTTCTTACAGCACTTGTACCAATCCCATTAGGTAGAATCCAAATATAAAAGGTAACAAACTCCTCGTTAAAAGTAGGCTACGAAAAAAATCGTTTGTTAGTTTTCTTTCTTCACACCTCATCACTATTTTCATCATCGATTTCAACCATGAGCTCCATTAAATCTGCTACCGTCACAGCTCCTGTGAACATTGCTACTCTCAAGTACTGGGGCAAGCGAGATACAGTCCTCAACCTCCCTACCAACAGCTCGATCTCGGTGACATTGTCCCAGGACGACCTGTGTACAACCACCACAGCATCTGCCAGCGCTGATTTCACTCACGATCATCTATGGTTGAATGGAGCTGACCAGAAGATCGAAGGATCTCAACGCCTCGAGGCTTGTTTTCGTGAACTTCGTGCGCTGCGTCGCCAGTTGGAAGATCAGAAACGTGAGGCTGGCGAATCGAATGTCCTACCCCTGAGTACGTACAAGCTACACATAGTGAGTGAGAACAACTTCCCTACGGCTGCCGGTCTTGCGTCAAGTGCAGCAGGGTTTGCTGCTTTTGTTAGTGCTATCGCCAAGCTTTTTGAACTCCCTCAGTCTCCCCAAGAGCTTAGTATCATGGCTCGTCAAGGATCAGGGTCTGCTTGCCGATCGCTCTTTGGTGGATTTGTTGCCTGGAATATGGGCAGTAAGGAGGATGGAAGCGACTCTTCTGCCGAGTGCGTTGCTCCAAGAGAACACTGGCCTACAATCCGTGCCGCGATTCTAGTCGCTAGCGCCGACAAGAAGGATACATCTTCAACGAGTGGAATGCAGGTGACTGTCAAGGAGTCCAGCTTGTTCCAAGAACGCATTAAAAATGTCGTGCCCAAACGCTTTGAGGAAATGAAGAAGGCAATTTTGAACAAGGATTTTGCAACCTTTGGTGAACTCACAATGCGTGACTCGAACCAGTTCCATGCTGTGTGTCTCGATAGCTACCCGCCAATTTTCTACATGAACGACGTGTCGCACGCCGCTATCCGAGTGGTCGAGGAGATCAACAAGCAAGCTGGTAAATTGATTGCTGCATACACTTTTGATGCAGGCCCCAACTGTGTGATTTACTACGAGGAAGAAAACGAGCAGCAGGTTCTTGGTCCTCTGAAATATGCACTTGGTAAGTTAGGCGGCTGGAGCAAGAAAGAGAGCTTGAGCACAGATGTAGGTTCTGGGTTTGAAAAGAGATGGCTTGACAAGTTGACCGCGGGTGTTGAGCGTGTCATTCTTACAAGCATTGGCGACGGTCCCCAAAGTAGCGAGGCAAATCTCATTAATGAGAAAGGCGAACCAATTCGATGACGCGTCTTTGCACGATGTGTTTTATAGAATTCTAGAATGTGAATACAAACGGTAATCTAATGTAATAGTAAATAAAGAAAAGTGAGAATTATGACCCAAGAGTTATCAGCATTTTTGAATTATTTATACGAATAATATACTTTTTGTTTTGATTTTCGAGAAGCTTAGACAGTCTCAAGAACAACATCCTTGAACTCTCTGGAGACCTTCTTTCCAGTCTCCTCCTTACCACCCTCACCGTGAAGAGCGAGCAGAGCACCAAGGTCAAACTTGGGCTGCTTGAGGAGCTTAACCTTGCGGACATGAACGTTCTGGAGGGGGAAAATGGAGCCAGTGGCCTTCTCAATCTCACGTCCAATAACCTCGGGAATGAGCTTGGAAGTAAGCTGAGCAAGAGTGACGTTAGAAGCCTCTCTAACCATGATCTCGGACATCTTCTTTCTAATCTGTCTGATCTGAGAAGACTGGGCGTAAGCAGTCTTCTTGATCTGATTTGCCTGACGCTTAGTGAAAGCGATGGCAAAGATTCTGAGGTAGTACTCGTCGGAGGTCTTGACGGTAACGTTAGCCTCAATGAGAGTCTGCCACTTGCGGACGTATGATCTCAGCTTGTCCGAAGCGAAGTCAAGACCGTGGAAGTTGGTCAGCAGATTCTTTCCCTGAACCTCGTCGACACGAAGCTTGATGCGTCTGAAAGAGTGGTCCTCCTGACCTTGGAGGTCAGCGAGAGACACGTCGAGAATACGGCCCTTGAGCTCGTCATTGGCGTTCTTGAGACCAGTAGATCTGTTGACAAGAGTCTTTCCGACGTCACGGTTCTCGAAGGTGGTAGGGGCCTTGATGTTGTACCAGTCCTTACGGGTGAAGGGGTCTACGACTCTCTTCTTAATACCCTTCTTTCCCTTGCTGAGTCTCTTGTTCTTGCCGACAACCATGGTGATATGTTCAGAGAATGATGTTGTTGGGTTGGATTCTTAGTCGATGTCGAATGAATGAGGAAGGGAAAAAAAAAAAAAAGAGGGAAAATTTTGAGTGTCTTAGCTATAGTACCAGCTTGGCCATAGTAATCACGCCCCCTTACCCTGAGAAAGACGACAGATTTTGAAAAATGTAGTTTTTCACTTTTAGCGCTGAGTAAGACATGAGTAACAGTATGTGTACTACCGAAGAAAAGTTATTTGGGAACTTCTTTCTTCACATAAATGTGTGACTGTGTAACTTAGGGTATAGCCCTTACTAGATATAGCCAAGTTGGTCAAGGGTAAGCCATTAGATAACTTTGGCGTGAAGGGATGCTGGCCTGTGTGGGGGTATTCTTTCAATTGCTTGACGAATTGAGAGACGAGAGCTCATAAGTTACAAGTGCCAGGATTCCCGATGAAGAGAGCTATGAACAAATATTAGGAGAAATAAAACCCAAAGATGGTCCAAAAACATTCGAGAACAGTAGCATTTGAGAGATACAATCACAAATGATGATGTTAGTGCTTTGAATGCTTTAAATGGGGGGTGTGAGTTGCGCAGTTTCAAGCGGACTATAAGATCCCCAGTAGAACATCCCTAGATTGCTTGTAATTGAATTCTTCATGAAGACCATGAAGTGCGAGTAAAACATTGAGCAAGTTTGACGAAACCGCCAATAGAGCAATTGAAACAGCAGGTATGGCCTTAACCCATGATATGATGATATGAAAATTATTTCCATATTGAGGTACTCCTGGGAAACTCAAGGATAAACAAGTCTTATGTTGGTGCAGACCACACCATTGATCTAAGTCATTCGCTTACATGTATATAGAGGTAGCAGTTTAAGACTGGTCAATCTCAGTGACCTCATATACAGATGGTGACTTAAATAGGAGGACGCCAAGGTATTGGCACCACGAGGCAGATCTAATATAGATGGTCAAGGAGTAATATATGAAGTGTTTTGGCATCGGCATAACTCTTTGGAAAAGGCTACTCTTCACTGAAAGGCTTACTGCCAACGAAGAAGTATAAATTATGGATAACAAACCCAAGCTTCTCGATAGGGAATAACAAAGAATATAATCAACTCTGTCAGATCCTGATCAGCCAGTAACGCAGAAGTATTGCGTAAATGATATCAAAGTCACTGAAAGTTAACTTGATATTACAACCAGGCACACTATTCATGGCAGAAAAACAAGCAAGAACACAAAAACTTAGTGCAAAGGGCTTAATATTCGAGAAAATCGCTAAATCACGATAAAGCACTACTAATGAAGTATCAATGCTATTGTTCCAGTATAGATCCCACATTCTGCGATGGGCACAAGTGTAGTATCAGCAACTAACTGGGACGTTGTATTGACCAACGACAAGGCTCAGCCTTATTCTCGTGTAAGAGACTCATTTGGTTCCGTTCATGAGTTACTACTAAAAAGGGTAATATCAGAACAGGTTAACTATACTGGTTTACCTCGAAGACAATCACAGGAGCACTGCACTCTTGACTGAGCAAGTGATGCGGGTTCTCAGATCTATCAGAAAAGTGATTATCCAGAATCATAAAGCCCGGCTCTTGATGTTGGTTTTTTCCACGGGTAAAAAATAAAATACAAAGCTCTCAGTTTGGGTCACGGTGTATATTACAGATTTGCAAGAAATAAACGCAGCTAAGCCTTGGTGGCAACAGGAAACATCTTGAAATAATGCTCTTAAAAAAATGCGTAACTAATTAAAGAGTATTCAAGGTTCAATTGAAATACCAAGCGGGCCTGGCTTTGAGAGCCTTTTAGAGTGTCAATGCTATCACGGTTTGGCACGGAGCAGGACAAGATTTTTCTCACAATACAGACATGACGCGAAAAACTGAAGTCGACTGGATGAACTTGGCTTGGGGTTTTCATGGGGTAATTTTACTGAACTTAGATAAAATAATCTGACATTACGGAACGAATACGTTATGCCGCAAGACAATAGAGTATTAATGGGAGATCTAAAAGCCGAGGGTACTGGCTGGAGATCCTTTTTAAGATGTTTTGCTAGAAACATCACGAGAAGAAAACGTGTTTTTACAGCGATAGACGTAGGCCTGAAGAAAAGCTGGTCTCTTGCCTGTTGCCTAAGAATGGAATTTCTCTTAAAGCTAACCAATGGAAGTTTTTGTATCTTTATACTAATATTCACCAAACTCGTGTAGCCAGCTTCCCCATAATGATTCCGGCGGTTTATAGTGTGGAACTCTTGTAGGCGCAAAATTGATGGTATCTGAATGGTGTAAATAGCCTTTGCTGCGTGACTGCGTAGTGCCTCTCGCTCTTGTTAAAAGCTGCAAACAACATATGTGATTGGTGCGTCTGGAATTTACGTATACGCATGCGTGCCTTAACTAACCTTTCCACACTGGAATCAATTTCCTCTGTTTTGGAATCTCTGGCATAAAACTTTGTCTCGAAGGAAAAATAGTGGAATGATTCAAAGGGGAAGCCGAGACGTTTGTATAGACAACAGACTCTACAAAGTTTACTCTAGTATTAGTGTAGTTATGATTAGTCTCGGTCTACCGTATGCCCCAGAGCATTATCCGTCTGTTTCATGTGCTCAGGCATCACTCAAATTGCACAGATTGAATAGTTAACAGCAGTAATTCCGGCTCCTTAAGTCACTTAAAACTAACGATATACGATCAGATCCAGAAGCGCTCACTAGCATAATCATGATATCGAATCTCAAGATCTTATGGTCACAAAAGTGCTAACGACCCAGACTATAACCCGTGCCTATCATTCTAATGTTTCCTGTTGCTCTTGAAAAGATTTACTTGGCTATTGCGATCGCGTGTTTGGTCAGCTCCATGCTCCACCTCACAGCCTGCCAGTTAACTTAAGTTAGCATGTAGACTGGTATACCAGTGGCTCAGGCCCACAGAGTGGTGTCACTTGCACACCGTTAGCTTGACATTTGCACACCCAGTACCATTACAGGAAGGACGAACAGACGGATCAAGCGGATTCTTGCCGAAAAGGTACCTGTTTTGTCAGTGCCAAAAGTCTCCATCTGCCCCGGGAGTAGGTAACTATAGGAACATCAAATTCTTTTTTTTATTCTCGTAGAGCTGCATGTGAATGTTTTTGATTGGAGTCGGGCTCTTCCGTAAACATCGAGTAGTGATAGATGTTGAATCGTTAATGCTGAAAGCTGCGTAGTGAAAAATCAGTTGCAGTCAGTAGCCAAAGAGAAGATTTGTCGCATCTGAATGCTACTTGAGGTCTCACTTGAGGTCTCGAGCAACAACAACGCACAGCTTCCTCGCTTAATAGAGAAATTCGCGGAAACGATCAAGCGCGTGCTCGCAGCTGTATAGTCTACATAGCGCGACTTCAACCACTGAAGGAACTTGGGCCCATTGACCGAACTCTAGGCATTGGATCGGGCTTTACGTGTCGGCACCACAATCTTTATGAGCCGACCTGTACGGCTTTTTTCTCCATGAGGGATCCCCCAGTTCGGCTGGGCCATCTGGATATGGTTGTTGCCAATATCTCCTTTATAACCGGCACCATCTCTTTCACCAATTTGATGCTTTGCTTCATCTCACATTTTAGGCCGTTCATTTGCCTGTCCCAGCGTAAGAGATTGTTTTCTTCGGCATGTAAAATTTAAAAAAAGATTTTTCCCGAAGCCGCACTTTCTCATTGCAGTAAGGTCTCAAAAGAAAGTTTCGCTAGCTCTGCATCTCGTATGATTTGGCAGAACGAAAAAGGAATTATGCATGATCGACACAACATGTGCATGATGCTTTTGGGGTATGTTTGCTTTTTATACTAGTTTTTTTTTTTCAATTCGTCATGTTTTTTGCTCCACCACATATTGTTTGTGGTGAGAGAAAAAATTAAATAAAACCTTCTTTGTCGCCAACTTTTTTTTTTCACTATCTTGTCAGTGAAATTTTGTCCTTCATACCTCTCATAAATGCCAAACCATACGCTTTACGGCTCCAATGCCGACAGGCTCAAGAAAGCTATGCTTCAGCGGTCAAAGCCTCCCACAGCACCTCAATTCCCTATGGCTCACCCACACGACGACATACCAGTGGACCCGCTACATGCTTCTGTATCTACTTTCACTTCTCTTTTTAGCTCTTCCTCCGAGTCTACTGACTCTCGGTCCTCTTACGGCACCCCCAGCATTGCACCATCGTCCGCACCTTCCTCCAACATCCAGTCTCAATCTCATCTTCCGCTAGATTCGCCGTTTCATTTACCTCCTTCTCATCACAGCTCTCAGAATACACTGCAACGAAAACAATCTGAGTATGACTTTGGCCTGACACAGTACTCCAGCATACATAGCCCGCTCATGTCGCCATCCGTGTACAATTTGTCTTCGCAAATACCGCCATTATCCCCGGCTCACTATGCAATACCAAGCTTACCTCCTCAAAGCCCGCCAGATACCACCAGATTTATAAGAACTGTACCTAGCTCAATTGCCAGCCACTCAAGCTATGAAAGCCAAGGTAAGAAATCCTTGACTTCAAGAAGGCTCTTCGAAAAAACACCCCAAAATACAACATCGAGCGGACCCATAATGGTTTTACAAACTCCTAGTAGCAAAGCTGCCGAAAAAACTCTACGGGAGCCAGAAGTTGGTCATGAAGATAAAAACCAGTTTACTGGCTATTCCAACATGTCTTTAGACGAATATTATACAGCTAGCTCAAGGTCCACTGTTGACGGTCAAGAAAGGTACCCAAACACTTTTAATTTCACCGAAGCCAGAGATCTTAGAGCTATAACATCTACGCCCAATTTGCGTAAAGAATCTTATTTTAATACATCGCACTTCGACACGATCGATGAATTCACAGAACACTCACTGCGCCGGCCGCAGTTGGAAGCTCCCGTCTCGTTTGAGATGAGACTTGGGACTTATTCAAATCTACACGAAGACAATCTCACGCAACACACTATTTTTTCAGCTGAGTCGCTAGAAGTTGACTTCGACAACACGCGGCGGCGGTCCCGCGCGAACTCGCTATGCAGCATAGAGTCTGCTGAGGACAGCACTGGGACATCTAGTGGGTGGGTCAACCCAGAAGAGGACAATCAAACTGGGAACTCCTTCATGAAGGCTTTACCTAGTCTTGACTTGGATTTAGATCATGTAATTCGCAGTGCATTGGTTGAGAGCTCAGCTTTTCGAGCACCATCGCGAATGGACTACGGGGAGCTTTCAGCACAACAAAACCCGCAGGCTGGCAATGCAAGTATGGCCCAACTTTCTAGCAATGCTCTGCCTCTGCAGTCGTCAGTCCGGTTGCCAATGGACATAGTGCTGGAAGAGGAGGTGGAGAACCAGCGAAGTCAGAGAGGGTCAAAAGAATCGGGTAAGAAAAAATCGGCTAGCCGACTTGGAAGCAGCATGTTAAGGTTTGCACGAAAAATTACCAATTAGTGTTGTTTCAATTGTACGAAATGCCGGCGACTACGTGGAGCGATGCTTGAGCTTGGGCCATGATGCAAATTGATGTACTGGAATTCTTTGCAAAACGCCTATGCAAACAGCCGGAGCTCCGTGGATTACAAGCCATGGCCAAACTGTATAGTTGAAGTTATTTAATTTATTAGTATGATAGAATTTGGAGCCCATGGTTGAGTTGAATTTTGATGCTCTCTGTGAGGCTT
Source organism: Geotrichum aggregatum (assembly GCA_030564925.1). Lineage (NCBI taxonomy): Eukaryota > Fungi > Ascomycota > Dipodascomycetes > Dipodascales > Dipodascaceae > Geotrichum > Geotrichum aggregatum. The sequence goes on from JAJMAH010000003.1 coordinate 55,421, forward strand.
TGGCCACACAATGAAGTTTCATCTAGAGTAAAGTTTGAATGTCGACTCAGTGGGTATCGGCCCTTGGAATACAGCTGCTTTCATACCGGCAGCTCTAGTTATACATGTACAGAATCTACATAGTATCCACGTACTTCCCAAAAGCCACATAGGTTACACAAGAGTATCTTGATATAGACTGAAACTAGTAGACTATATAGGTAAACGTTGTTTTGAGAGGATAGATCCACTACCTACTCTCGTTCTTGCATTGGCTAGTTCCAAAAACTCTTCAGCATATCAATGTAGAGTTTAACCTGAGTGGATTCAAAATATGATGGGGTAGGTTATAGATACACCAAGATCAGGTAAGGGGACATGCCGAAAGAGCCACAACTGGTCAAGTGCAAAGTGCAAAGCTGATGAAGTAGCCTACTATTCAGAGGTACTTGAGATAAAATAGACGAGCGAAAAAAAATTGCTTTTAGTGCCAATAGCACCAGAAATCTGTGCTCAGCCAGCTAAGTCTCTACATAATCGTACTGTAGCTAGCTTAAGTAGAGTCGGCCAGTACTTCTTAGCCACCAATTCTCAGAGCGCGTAGTATTACCACCCAATCAGCAGCACCACTAACTTCCATGATTACGGTTTCTGCAGCTTGCAGTCTATCTTTCAAAGCTTAAGCCCAAGCTCTGAATAGCTTATGTGGTTTTTATACAAAGGTAGAAGAACTATCTAAAACGGAAAAGTGTCTACCAAAAACCAAATGCGGTCAGCCTCTCTCTGCGCAAGCTCTTAAGGGCCTTCACTCTCCCCCTGAACAAATCTTTTTAGGAACTAAGCTCATGGCCATTGGCCGTCTTGGTAGTCCATCTGTTGCAGCAAGTTAGTTTGTGTGATCGTAGCTTTTCTTTTAACCTGGTATTGTTATACTTATGAGCCACAGCGGCTGCGGCGGAAGGGAAAAAATATTCAACAAAAATCTTCTACAATTTTTTTTTCAATTCATTCTGTTATGTTTATGCAACATCATGGCTGGCAATACAGCACAAAGTATGTTTCCCTATTATCACCAAAGGTACAAACCTTCGAACTCTAGTCTCCATGTATATCTCTTCTCATTCTGATGTTGCAGTTCTTTGTTGTTGTTCTCCTGTAGAGTCGCCAACGCTCCTGCTCCTGCTTCTGAAATCTGGTTGGAGATCCGTAGATCTCTACAAAAGTCTACTGGTAGAGGCATGGTTGCAGGAGAACCCACAAAAAATTGTGACTGTCTTTTTAAACTCTTATGGTCAACAGCCATTGCTGCGACATGAAACTTTGGCTCTTTTTCATATATCTGTGCCTTGTGAGAAACCGTCTAGATCTGGATCTGGGGATCTGCTTCTATTTCTATTTCCGATTCTGTAGTTATTTGCAAGGCTTTCTTGCAAGTATCAGTAATTTACTGAGCTAGCCGGCTTGTTCAACTGCTTGTGTGTCTGTCTAGTCAGGGCAACAACTGTAAGACTTGCTCGTACAGTCCAATCAAGCGCTAGCCATTTTGAGCCGCGGCAGGTCTTTGGCTTCGATTCTTGGCCGTTTTAACTGATATTGAGAGGGTCTTGCCAAATGCGTCAACCCTGTAGAATATAATAGTCTTCATAACTCTTTCAAACTGCGTTAGCTACAAGCCACTTTAGCGTCTTTCCACAGGTCTAGTCCGTCGAACTTGATCTAAAATTAAATTCTGTATAATCTCCGGACATGAATCCTGAGAAAGCGTTCAATATGCGATTGCAAAAAATGCCACGAAACTCTCGAGAGTTTATAACCTATATGGTAGTTGAATTTTCAATAAATGGTTTACAACTGACTTAAAGGCTTTACTTCATATTGTAGATATCAAGGGCAAGCTTTGCTCAAGTCCGATGCATGCGTGGCCATACAGTTGCAGTACAACTGCTATTTCAAAGCATCTTTGCCATACGTTAAACCAACGCACAGGATAGAGCACATGCAAAGTCCGTAACATGAATGCGTGAAAAAGGCATTGAGCTCCAGGCAGACTAGAGCTCCCAAGCAAGAATTACTTTTATTGGCTGGCGGCGCCTTGTAATGCTCTTCGAGCCTATTGCGTTGATGGTCTAGCTAAGCAGCTATTATGGCATAGCCAACTCCAGCTTACACAGGCTGCACATACAGTAAAGTTGCAGGGTCATTTTGGAGCTCTACTATTGACTTTACGTAGGCTACCAGTATACGTATTGTGGTATTGAACAACTTACTTCAGATGATCCGAATAAAAAACTTGCTCTTTCAACGGTTTTTTTCCCTATTTCTCCTGCATGCTCGATGCTCAATTTGCACCGTTCTCAGAAAACTTTCAAAGTCATTCACAATAACGTCACGATATAGTACCAATGCCTCCTGCTTCTTTCTCTGTCTCCCATTGCAGAATCTCTTAGTGTTAGCGCGATCTACTCATCTCTACTTCCTCTGGGCTATATCAAAACACACACACACACACACGCTGCCATGCTGATCTTTTTTTATTGCAGAATTTAAGAGTTGAGTTAGCCGAACAGATGGCATGGCATGACAGCAAAGAAAAATTACATCAAACATAGACAAGAGCGTCCTCTGAAACCGTACCTGTGCTGAATAACTGGATTTCATAAATATGTAAGTAATGAAGCTACACAACGTGCTATGTACTATGCCTTCCTACAGATTTACGTTTATTCCAGCATTCTATATGGCTTGCTCCTGAGTCCTCAAAAGCCGTTGAATACACAACAGCTGTGGCTCCTTATCATGCATTAATAATACAGTATACTGATACTTGTCAGAAGATGCTTGGTGTCCAGTCAGCTTCGACCGCACCCACGTTTAGAAAAAACCTCCATACTAGTAAATTTGAGCAGCTCTCTTACTCAACCTTGGTTTCTTTTCATCATGTATGCCAAACGATCATGCGCCAAAGAAACATCAATAGCAAAAAGAAAAAAGCGACACCAGCAGGACTTGAACCTGCGCGGGAAAATCCCAAAAGATTTCTAATCTTTCGCCTTAACCACTCGGCCATAGTGCCTAATAGATGGAGATTATGTACTAGTAATTCTATAGGATCTGCAACAGCACAAATTAACGACTTTTAGAAAAAAGCTGAAAAATCTCTCCAAAGAGTGTGATTTCTGCGGAGCAGATTAGTTTGTGACTTGCAATAAAATAGCCCTTTGTAGAATAGACCTTTTGAGGAAGAAAGAAAACGTCTTGGGGGGGGGGGTGTCTAATGCAGTCCTGCAAGGTTTTTTTATTTTTTTTTACTCATGAAGCAACTCATATAGGGGTTTTCCCTGGTTTCATGACACCAGGTTTCCCTTAGCGCTATCATTCGAAGACCGACGGGTTTTACAGACTCAGGGAATCTGACAAAAGAGTAAAATGCCCTTTTTCTTGGGTATAAATAGTCAATACAATGTATTCCGACACTACCGACACACTAGAATACATATAAGGCAAGCAAGCCGAACTATTCTTCATCAGACAAGAAAGTGAAATGTCTTTCTCCAGGGATATATGTTTATTACAATCAGAGTATTTTTTTACGTTAAGCCAGGGCAATAAAGTGATTTATCTATTTACACAACTTTCTACTTTACTGGGTCTGACTGCTAAATCGCTGAAATGCCTCTCTTTGGGTATGAATAGTTATTGCAACTATAGTAGTCTCCACATTTGGCCAAGGCAATGAATCGATCGGCCTATATATCATTATCTAGCTTTATATGCATATTCACCTAGAGCATGTTCGGTGTTTGCTGACATTAATAACGCGCTGATAAATGTGTAAGCTCATGGCTCACTTTCACGTAGTCTCAAGGCCTAGATATCAAAAGCGCATAATCCAGAAACTCGAATCATCGTGAAGCTCCAGCGCAGGCTAAAAGTGTTTTTGAATTTATGGGATAGAACTAAACAAACCGTTAAGTTAACTAAATGTACACATGCTATACAAATTTAGGCAGATGCTTGGCCAACTGAGTGACGCTCAGTGATGCTACCTCCAGCCCGAGGAATAAAAGCGCCCACACTGTCAGTTGAACTTTTCTCACAAGTAGCCTCATCAGGAGCTCCGTAGCCTCCTCCACCAGGGGTCTTGATCACAATACGATCTCCGGCAAAAAATTGCGCAGTGTTCTTACCGCCAAGCGATACCTCACGATACTCGCCCTCTCCAGTCTTGCGTAACCAGCTGTTGACACCTTTAGCCCCACTGGAGCCACCGTTCATACCATAGGGAGCCGTAGCTCTGCGCTCACTTAAAATCGAAACCTGTACAGGAACGCGAAACTCAATATCCCTCACTACTCCTTCACCACCAGTGTGAGCTCCTGCACCGCCTGACCCTTTGCGAAGGGAGAATTCGTGCAGAATGCAAGGATACCGTTTTTCAAGAATTTCAGGATCTGTGGACCGAGTATTGGTCATATGAATTTGGACACCGCTTTGTCCATTCCACGTGGGACCGGCTCCAGCTCCGCCTGCAATTGTTTCGTAGTACCCAAAACCTGCTCTTTTAGTACCATCTTCCTGAATCTCTCCTCCGTAGCCGAATGTAAGATTATTGCAAGTACCTTGTGAGGCGCCCATAGCCCTGAACGCTTTGAGAACAACATCAGTGATGCGCTGCGAGGTTTCCACGTTGCCACCAACTGTGGCGGCTTCTTTAGAAGGAGCTAAAAGAGAGCCTTCAGGAATCTTGATCGTTATGGGGTTCAAGCATCCTTGGTTCAATGGAATGTTGTCTGAGATCAGTGAACGCAAAACGTACAGAATAGCAGACTGAGTGATGGCTCGAGGGGCATTCAAGTTGCCATATACTTGACGACCAGTACCATCGAAATCAAAAATTGCACTACCCGTCTCGGGCTCAATAGTGATTTTAAGCTGAATTGCTGTACCGTCATCGATTTGATCAACAGCCTCTAAGGATTGGCCGGGAAACCTTTTAGCCACACTCTTGAGGAGCTCGCGTACAGCAGACTCAGCATTAGACTGAATTCCGTACATGTAAAATTGGACAACTTCAAGTGAGAAGCTATCAATAAGCGCACGAAGAAGAGCAATTCCCTTGTTGTTCGCAGCAATTTGGGCTTTCAAATCAGAAATGCTATCACTAAGACTTCGTGACCCGCTGCAGCCTGGATACTTATCTGGTTGAGTGTACAGAAAGTCAACAACCAAGTCTTCATCAAACTTTCCGCCGTCCACTACTTTACATCCAGGAATCATAGCACCTTCTTCCCAAAGTTCTTTGGAAAATGGGGGCATAGACCCTGCCGTGATACCGCCAATGTCTGAATGATGGCCACGAGAAGCTGCCCAGAAAATGATACTGTCGGTTCCATCTTCAAATACAGGTGTAATGACAGTGATATCAGGTAAGTGCGATCCTCCAAATGCAGGATGATTAGCCATCAAAACATCGCCATCCTTGAGTTTACCCTTCCACAAATCACGCTGGTATTCTACTGCTGAGGACATGGAACCTAAATGCACGGGAATATGAGGTGCATTGGCAACGAGACCACCATCCGGGGAAAAAATCGCACACGAAAAGTCCAGGCGCTCTTTGATGTTCGTGGAAATAGATGTTTTTTGCAATGTTTGACCCATTTGTTCAGCAATAGACATGAAACGATGTCCAAATACAGACAACTGGATAGGGTCAATAGTTTTAGAGTCAAGCTTGGCGCGGTTTTCGCTGTGAAGGTCAATAACGACGTGGTTTGTGAGAATGCTGGCAGTGGCATTTGGGTCCACTACTATGGTTTGCGTCTGATCAATAATCATGGCAGGACCATTGACACTCTGGCCTCGAGATAGGTTGTCTATCGGGTAAACATTGGCGTCAACCCAGCCTTTAGTTTCAAAATACACTTTCTTGGTTCCACTAGCAGCAGATTCTAGGGCAGGCACAAAAGTGGCTCCAAACTTTTTGTAGTCTGCTTCAGGTGTAGTGCCAGCCATAGAATCTGTTTTTCCAACTCCGCGAACACGAATGTCGCCAACAAGAATGTCACGCTCAAGTGTAAATCCAAATTCCTGCTTGTGTTTTTCCACAAAAACCTCCGAGTATGAAGCCTCTGCATCACTGGACGGCTCGCGAACCATAATAAAGGTCTCTGTGCCTTTGTAGCGCAAGTTCAGATACCTTTCAATCTCAACTTGAGATTCCTTGAATCCCTGATCAGTAAGTGCAGCAAGAGCTTCCTTAGATAAACCTTGCAAACGTTCAGTAAGTCCAGGGAGAGACGCAGCAGACAGTACTGTTGACTCAGGGCGCTGAACTTCGTGAACTACGTCAGCCAGAGACATTCCATAAGCAGATAAGATAGAGGAATATTTGTGTACAATGACACGAGAGATTCCAAGGTTGTTAGCAACAGCACAGGCGTGCTGCCCTCCAGCACCACCGAAACTTGCAAGATGGTGACTGGCAGTGACGTAACCTTTGCCTTCTGTGAGAGACCGAATAGGGCGGCACATGGTCTCATTAGCCACTGTCAGGAATCCCATAGCGACATCTTCAGAAGAGAGCGGAGGTAGATTTGGTCGGTCATCATTAATTTCTTTCGTGAGAACTTTGAACTTTTCCCTGACAATGTCTTCGTCTAAAGGTTGGTTTTCGTTGGGCCCAAAAATGTGAGGAAAGTATTCTGGGAGAATGCGACCCACAAAAAGATTGGCATCAGTAACGGTTAATGGCCCGCCTTTGCGATAACAAGCAGGTCCGGGATGAGCGCTTGCAGACTCTGGGCCAACAGCAAAAAGGCCCTTTCTCCAAAAAAGAATTGAGCCACCACCGGCTGCAACTGTGTTTATATCCAATTGAGGAGACTGAATAGTTACTTCAGCAGTTGTGGTCTCAAAAATATGCTCGAGGTGGCCATTGTAGCGAGAAACATCCGTTGAGGTACCGCCCATGTCAAATCCGAGAATGGGAACGTCAATGCTCTTATCGTAGGAAGTTTTGGCATAGCCTACAACACCACCAGCAGGTCCGGAAAGAATGGCTTTGAGACCTGAGAATGTTGACCAAGACGTCAGGCCGCCATCTGACTGCATAAAAAGAAGTTTGTGTCCTACGGCTTCCAGTCCACCCTTGAACTGTTTGCCAAAATTTTGAACGTACCGAGTGGTGATAGGGGACAGATAAGCATCAGCAGAAGCAGAGTTGGCGCGAGAAACAATTTTGATCTATTCAGAGTTAGAAACATTCGAAATATATGACATGGAACCACGTACCATGGGCTGGATATCGGATGAGACTGATATATCAAACCCAATCTCACGAGCAAGAGAAGCAATGATTTGTTCGTGCTTAGGATAAATGTATGAGTGCATCAAAGAAAGAGCTAATGAACGCACACCAGATTTCCATATATTTTGAAGAAGTTCCTTGATCTTGGATTCATCTGGTTTTTTAAGAACTCTGATAACCTCTCCGCTTGTGCCTATTTCCAGCTCATCGTCGCCATCTACATCAAACTTCTCTGGAAGAGGGTTTTCACTGTAGCCCTCTAGGGTAACGCGCTCATCGATCTCGTAAACCTGTTCATACAAAGTTTGAAGTTTTGCTACACTTAGATCGAAAATTGCAGGTCGAGCCTGTTGGCCAATCCTCAGAATATCACCAAATCCTTTGGTAACTAAAAATGCTACTCGGTCTCCCTTTCGTTCCAGTAATGCATTTGTTGCAACAGTAGTGCCCATACGAATAGACTCGACAGGTGATAGATCAATTGGTTCGCCTTTTGGGATTTCCTTGCCCGTAACTTTTTCAAGGATTCGACGAATACCTTCTGAGGGAGCATCTGGATAGTTTGCCGGATCAACTGAAAGCAGTTTAAGGACAACGTCATATGCGTTGGGTCCCGGTACATGGGCACACACATCAGTAAATGTTCCACCACGGTCTGAATCAGAGTTAGTGAAAAGGTTTGAAGAAAATCAAAGGGTGACCTACCAATGGCAATTCTGATTTCGTTTGATTCTGTGCTCATAATCAAGTAATGTTTGTGGTTTGCGAGATATAATTAGTGGAATGAAAACTTGAGGATAGATGTAGGCGAGTTCAGATTAAAGGATGCATAGCTTTCTATATATATTCATGAAAGTGTCGGATGTAGGATTGCGACTATCTATACATTGAGGCCTGTGGGCAATTCAAAGCAAGTTAATCCCACTGTAATACTTACAGCTTTTCACGTGATCTCGAGGGCCGGGGAGGATGTTTCTATGACAACCCCCTCCCCAAAATTCAGGATATTTGGGCCTACTCTCGATGGTTGACGTTTAGTATGGTAGACTTTTTTGAGAAAATGCTGAGACTGATTGTTGCAGCAGTTGGTATCAAGTAGACAGATATGATTTATTAAAGCTAATCTTGATAGAGCTGCTGTGTCTCGTTACTGGAAGGACTGAGATGAGTATTATGCAGTCAGCTCTGGGAGCTTAATTTGTACTGGAGCAAAACGCGTGCCACATATTGCTGTTGCTACTGTTGCTGCACATATGACTGACAAAGAGGTTACACCGTGAGATATTTCTATGTTAGTCGCTCCTAATTGCAATTGAATGATGCTGCCACTTCCACTGCTAAAAAATATTATTTCTGGGTGCACGAACTTAAGCTGTGTTGATACCGCGTCTTCGAAGCTAATATTCTACGAGGAAGACCTTTCATGCAACGTTTTGTTCGGGAGTACAATTTGTACAGTGTGCTAGTAGACTATTCGGAATTCGAGTTAAAATTAAGCTGTCTCCAGACTCTGCCATGTCAATCTACGCAGTTTTGACGGCCTAACAGTCTATCATCCACAGCTGTGTGTGACAGTTCTCTACTAGTCGACGTCTTTGACTGTAGAAACATTGGAAGTCTCCGGGAGACTCGATATAAACGGTCATCGCGCATATAGAACAATCTATCACGAGTTGACATGCATATTTTTGGCTGAAAAGGCCTGCATCCACGTGATTGTAGTACCGTCTAACGAGTATCTATAGAGTACAGCATGCACGTACCAGTATAGTACCTAAGAATTAAGCTTATAGCTGACACCGAGCTTTTCGTTTTCCCTACCGTAATACCACAGGCCTAGCTTACTAGAAAATATACCGCGTGTATAGGCTAATACTAAGGTGTTCGTGCTGAGTCGTACGTAGACATCGACGTATACGCGGACTAGCCCCAGACACGCGCACACGCGAAAAAATGGCTGTGGTAACTTGAAACACATCTAAACCCAGGAACCAAGGGGTCAGACTACAGTAAATCGGGGCGCCCACAGGAGTCGTTGCATCAATCGTGATTTTAGAGGGCTAGAATTTAGATTTAACTTCATCCTCACGTTTGAGCAGGCCGAGCACCCAATATTCGTGTATAGTACTATCCATTTTGTAATAGACTCTTCAATGCTATTCTTAGTGGACCCAATATATATATATACATACATTGCTCTCAGTCCCATAACTAGCAGTCTATACGGACTTTACAGTACAGACCAGTGTAGCCTTCATACCTTGCGGGCGCAGAGCAGAACAAGGTTGTAAACTTTGAACTCTTGATTTTGGCAGTGCCACGAGTAAAGGAGCTGGCGAGTTTTTCAGTTTTCAGACGAAATTTAGCAGGCAATTGAGTTGCTGTCAGACTCAGCCGGTCAAAGACTTACGAGATCTCCATAAGCTATAACTACTGGTGATCATCGTATCAACAAATATTTCTTTCAATTCCGATTCTCATTGGCACAGAAGAAGAGACCTCCACTAAAGTTCAATCTCTTCGCATAAAGCGTACTTAACTTTACGCTGCATTCTCGTATTTACTTTAGTTGAAATTCAGTATCAAGTCCACAAACGCCCGAAATTATGCAGTACCTACTCTACCATGGCCACTAGCCCACAGCCACTAAACAATAAAAAAACTTGTCCTCTTTCTTTCCTTCTTTCTTCTTTCTTCCTAACCATTTCTTCCATAGAAAGACAACACTACTACCGCTCACGACTCTTTATCTTACCGCATCATCTCGTTCATCTGCCATTGGACATCTCACATTTTCTAATTATAAAATCTACTTGGCTTTGCGAGACTCACCTAGTCTACATTGATTAGTTTCTTTATTTTTTTGGGTTCTTGTCTGCTGTCAACCACCTTCTTTGCCGACATCGATCGCAATCTTACCTGATTTCTTTCTGGCATCACTGCATTGAAAGGTGAACGATGGCTGATTCTGTCGCTGGAGCTGGTTCTCCATACGACTCTAGACTCCCTCTCCAAAAGTAAGCGCTCTACATTTATCTTAATCTAAAGCTTCCCGTTAACTAATTTCAGTAGATCCCGAGAGCCATCTGAAGATTCCATCAATCCATCTATTTGGAATGAGCGTATCAAAGGCAATCACTCTTTTTTTGCGTCTGTTTCTTCAAATACTGCGGGACCTAATCTGTACAACAATCCGCAACTTTCCCAACAATCAATTTCCTCCACACAATTGCCCTCGCAAAACCTTCAATCTTCTTCTTCGTCATCCTCAGTGTCGTCTGTGTTTTCTTCGAACTCGATAAATCAGGCCCCTAGTCAAACTGCTGCCCGTTCTCGTGCGCGAGCAGGCACGATGCCTTCAAGGTTACCTCCTGGCTTGCCAATTGGTGGGTTTAACAATCAGGGAAACCAGTTTCCAATGCCGTTGGGATCATTAGCATTGGTATCCCCGGAGCCTTCAATACCGTCCCACTTTTTCCCTCCAGCCCAAACGTCACCTTCATCTTCCTCTACTGCTCGCGTCAATGCGTCACTTCATCCTTCAGCATCCAACTCAAACCTGAATTTTGTACATCAGCTCCACCCTCAGCAACAGCAAAGATTCGGGCTCCATCCACAAGCCAGCTCCTCTACTTCTTCGTTGCCAACAGCACCAAACTCAGCGGACAAGCCTGCCCAGCCATATGATAATTACCGTGCGGAAATACCTTCTGGTGCACATTCATCCGCTATTCATCAACAAATACCATATCAGACACAACAGCAACAGCAACAGCAACAGCAACAACAGCAACAGCAGCATTCAAATGCCTCAGTTTCAAGGCTTCGTTCAGGGTCGCTGAGTATTCTATCTGATAATAGGTCTTCTCTTTTTCCTTCTCCATTTGGATCTTCGATTTGGTCTTCTCAAAGAAATCCAAATATACAAATTCCCTGTGCTCTAGATTCCAATAGAGCATCTCAGACATCGCTTTTGACCGGTCTAAGCGAAAGGCAGTTCCAAGATAAAAGCTCCACTCCTTCTTCTCACGAGATTTCTCTTGATCCGCAAATTATTGACCCTCTCCAGCCATTTTACAAAGAGCTTACCTTGCGAACTGATCCTAGTCGCATGCGCTCTTACACCGTCAACAACCTTCCTTATGGTCTGCATTCTCACGAAGCGCAAAACGGTGAAATGCTCGGCGATCTTCCAGATCATCAAACTCAGCAACAACAAGCGGGACAGTATCCTCAGCACATCCAAGTTCAAAATTCTGGCCAGCAGATCCATACTTTGCGAGACTTGCAAACTGGCCAAGTGAGACCTGGGGCACTTTTGGGAGGGAATCGCCCTCGAGCTCAAACGACTGCTGGGTCATTTGAACATCCCTTTGCTATAGGAAATAATCAAGTACCTCGGCCCGTAGCTACTTTGAAGGCTCCACATCTTCATGCTTATTACACCGCGCAAGACTCAGTGCTTTATAATTCAGTCATCGACTCATTTGACAACACAACTATCGGGCCCACTCGATCACTTTGGGTTGGAAATATCCCTGCGTCTACTGCGCCATATACCCTCAATGCTATATTTGAATCTTACGGAACAGTGAAATCTGCTCGAGTACTCCCTCATAAAAATTTCGGTTTTGTTGACTTCGAAAAAACCGAAAGCGCTATGCAAGCTAGGTCTGTTTTAAACGGAAAAGAGCTTTTCACGGGACATGGTCCTTGTAGAATTGGCTTTGCAAAGATCGCTGATACAGGAGAGCTTGAATCTTACGCAGCCTCAGAACTTTTAACGAATGATTCAAGAAGACAAGAGGAAACAGTTTCAGGATCACCTGAGTATTCTCATGATCCTTCAAACTCTGCCTTCCCTCCCAATTCTACTAATTCTATAAATCCGAAATTTGAAGCACTGAACGCAAACCAAGGTATTGAGTACTCGGTTATGGATCTAGAAAAGGATACCACAAGCGATACTTCCAGTGTTGACATTACAAAGTCACTTGAAGAAATTGCTGGCGATATAGGGAATACCGTCACAAACCTAGGTGCTGATGCCGAAGAGAGAGATCGCATTATTGCTTCTGTCCAACGTGCTCTTGACTTTAAAGATTTTGAAAACGAGATCTCTCAGGTACCCGAGCCTCGCCCAGACCGAGTTTACGATGCTCCAACCTTACGTGAGGTGCGTAAGAAAATTGATAGTGGTATATGCAGTCAAGAAGATACTGAGGAAATTGCTTTGGATATTCTTGATGAAATCGCAGAGTTGTCGAGCGACTACGTTGGAAATACAGTAGTTCAAAAACTTTTTGATTCTTGCACTGAACCTGTAAAAGAAATGATGCTAGATCGAATTGCGCCTTACCTTGCTCAGATCAGCGTCCACAAGAATGGTACTTGGGCTGCTCAGAAGATTATCGGTGTTGCTGGTACCAAACGGCAGATTGATACTATTGCGCGCGCTCTCCATCCTTACACTGTATACTTGTTTCTAGACCAGTTCGGTAACTATGCAATTCAGTGCTGCCTAAAATTTGGAAGTCCTTGGAATGATTTTATATTTGAGACCATGCTTTCCAAATTTTGGGATATTGCGCAAGGGAGATTTGGTGCAAGAGCCATGAGAGCTTGTTTGGAAAGTCATCATGTATCACCGGAACAGCAGCGTATGCTTGCTGCCGCTATAAGTATGCATGCCGTGCAACTTGCTACGAACGCTAATGGTGCACTTCTTCTCACCTGGTACTTAGACACCTACACTGCTGCCAACCGCCACAGTATTCTTGCGCCCAAACTTATTCCAAATCTGGTTCAGCTTTGCACACACAAGCTAGCGAGTTTGACGGTAATAAAAGTTATCAATCACCAATCTGAGCCTCAAGCTAGGCTTGAAATATTCAACGCGCTCTTCAATCCTCTTGAAGAGGCGCCTTCTAGAGTGTTGGAGCAGATTTTGAACAACTCTTATGGACCCACGTTTATTTACAAAGTTATTTCAACACCCTCGCTAGAAGGCCAAGATCGCCACAATGCTCTATGCAAAATTAGAAACGTTTTAATATCTATCAAGGCTTTACCTGCGCAAGGGTACAAACGATTGATGGACGAGGTTGGATTGACTACAAGAAATGCTCCCGGACAACAAACAAATACCCTCCAACAGCCTCCCCTGGGTCGAAACAACAGCACAGGAAATTCTAACAGCAGCTTGTATCAGAGTCAAGCGCGACCACCTATGCAGCCTCAGCGTACGCGATCTTCTGGTGGCCGTGGCTCTAATTACTTCGCTCAATCCCAATTATCGTCAAAAGCGAACATACCCCCTGAGCTTTTGCAGCAATCACAGGTGCAGCAAAGTAAAAGTTATACCGCCAGCGGTCACGGCAACAGTGGCAATGGTGCAAATTTTGCAAATAAGCGCGGCTATTACAGTGGTGGTATCAACGAAAATGTTATGCCCCCTATGTTTAGATCTGCGACTTTTGATAAGTTTGGTCAAATGCCTTCTATGAGCAACCCCCAAGGGAGTTATCATGACATGAACAATCTCCAGCAGCAGCTAGAACAACTGACTACAGGAGGAAATAATATCAATGGTAGGGTTTCTCCCAATAAGTACCAAGAACAGCAACATCAATACGGCTTGCCACATTGGAAACAGCAACAACCTCAAGCATTTTTCGATGAGCGCCAATCGCCGGGTGCCGGCTATCCTCATCCTCAGCAATATTTCGAAAGACGTTGAGAACTGATGTAATTCCCAAAACCAAAAAAAAGATTCGAGACAGAAAGTGTTCCAACAAGCACTCGTTATTTACTTACATCATTTAGCATCACATAACTCTTAAGTAAATTATCAAAAAAGGAATATAGGTTATTTGGTATCTCCTGGAGAGCGTGCTGTTCTCGATAGAAACCACAATCATCGGGGTTGGTTATTGAATAATAATAAATAATGATTTGATGATATTTTTGTATCTAGATGTATGTCTTTACTTGGGAACACAGTAGTGATGTAGATTAAGTGATAGAGAATTGCTATTGAAAATAAGCGTAAGAGCAATAGTGTCAGTAATGATGGGGCAGAAAAATAGTCACCCACGAACAGGCATGGCTTCCAGAGCCAAAATAGCACGCTGAGACTCTTTTTCCAACATAGCAATAAGAGCCTCGCAATTTTCTTTCAAGTGATTTTGGCTTTCCGCCGCCAAATGGTCAATCCATTCGCGAACCGTTTTGTCCATTTGGTCCCTACTCAATGTGGCTTCAAATTCAACTTCTGTAGTCCCGGGCTCGGATCCAACAGGTCCTCTGCCTACGCCTGTCGCAAGCAGATCGAATACCATATCGGCGTCAATTGCGGTCCATGCTCCGCGGCGGTGGCCACCGGAGCCTGGCGCATGACCACTGCCTGCGTGGCTTTGTAAGTAATGAGAGTGTAACGGGTTTGGAGGCGAGGTCGGGTGTTGTGGAGATATCTGTCGCGGGGGAGTGTATGAGCCTCCAGACGTTTGCGAGACCACTGTGTGATGATTCTTGAGTTCAGCACCCAAATCTGCGTGGCTATTACTGTCCTCGTTTTCGTTTTCATTTTCGTTTTCTGCTCTGTAAAGAGCAGGTATTGTGGGGGGCGGGGGTGTATTACGGTCAGATACAGATTTGTTGTTGAGAGGCATTTTGGGTGGCATACGCATAGCAGACGAAGAATTCGAAGGTATGGGCGGTGATGTAATGGAGCTCAACTCTGCTGAAGCCCTCTGAGAGGAGGACGAGTGAACAGAAGAGTCGAAAAATTTTCGATTGGATTTCTGCTTCTGCGGACTTGATAACGGTGAGGAGTTCACTGATTCCTGTGCAATTTTTGCAAGATTCAGTTGCGCTTTTTGATTTCTAGGCATGCGTAGGGGTTTTTTAGGTTTTGGGACCGCTGGGGATGGAGATCGGCTTGATGGCGAAGAACTGCCAGAGAACGTAGCCCAGTTTTCAGTTGTCGCTGATGGCATGCTCGGAGGCTCTAATGGCAAAGACTTGTCTCTCGAATTTTCGTTGTCTTCATAAATTTCAGGAATTGACGCTGCACTGAATTTCCTGGAAAGGCGCGGCCATGAAGCTTTTGGCGTGACGGCGAGAAACTTATCAGAGTTTTTGGTATCATTTTCACGTACAGGGACACTCTCGCTATGATTGGGCGAGTTTCTCAAGGTGAGCGGATCAGCTTTGTCTTGCTGAATTTGCGGTGTAGCCAAAGGTCTTTGTGTATCTTCTATTTGATGTTTCTTTTCTACCTGGCCATGTGCCTCATTCTCGGATTTGTCTTCATCTCCGTCTTCATATTCAGACTCAGACTCATCTTCGGCATCTGCTTCGTCTTCGGATTCCTCAGATTCCGGAGGCAGGGATTTTCCTTTCTTAGGTAAACGAGGTGGCTCGGCCTGACATGACTCGAATGCAGTTGAATCACATGGCTCTTTTTTGATCTTCACTGGAGTGATCTCTTCATCTTTGACAACGACGTGAGACAATGAAGTGCGTTTTAAACGCTTTTCTTCTGGTGCCCTTACGGTGCTCGGCATAGTTTTAGTCAGTTGTTTATAAACTGTCGATTGTTTGTTTTGATGTCTGTCAACCTCTACAGGTTTCACGCCGCTGTTCTCAAAACTGCCAATCCTGGTGTCTGTCTCGGCTTCAGTTTTAATTTTGGCTCTAGAAATTGAATTGCTCTTAGCAAGAAATGATTCCATGTTGTTGTCCATACTTTCTGATGACTTGGAAGAAGCCGCCGCGTAACCTTCGAATTTGGAGATTTTGGCAAAAACAGAGCCTTTTGCAAGGGGAACTTTTGAGCTCCGCAACATAGAAGGCGATAACGCACCGGGGCCATTCTGGGTCATAGCTTCGGCCTGAGATGATTGAGTCCCACCAGACCCTTGGGATTTTCCTGCGTCGCTTATCGTATTGGAAAATGTTGAATTTGCTATAGAAGAAGATTTTTTAGAAGGGCGGCCGCGCTTACGCTTTGTAGTCGCTATAGTGGAAACCGAAGCATCGCTTTCAGTCATGTCGCCCTGTATGCTGCTGACACTATTGGCTCTACTGCTGCGTTGACGTTTCGGAATATGTTTCTTTCTCGGTGCCGTCGTTGTGCTGGATTTCTTTTTTCGCTTATTAGATGTAACGCTGGCTGTACTTGTGCTCTCATAGTCGTCATCGTCATCTTCTTCATCGTTTTTCGACAATCTGATATTAAGAGGAGATTTGCTGGACACTTCATCTTTCTTTGTCGAAGACAATGGTATGACCGAGTGCCGCGTAAAGTAAGGGCACTGCGGGCTTCTTTTCTGATGTTCTCTCAGAGGTTCATCTGACGGTTCCCATCCATCCAGGCCAAGATTGCAATATGGACAGAGGCCAAAGTCTTCTCCTACAAAGTTTGGGCAGTAATAAAATCCGGCTTTAGCCATGCTTTCACTAGTCGGAAGCCAACCCTTTTGTGAGTCGTGAGGCCACACCGAAGTACTTTTGAGAATTATCGAAGACGCTAGAAACTGAGATTTTAGAGGCGTACCGTTCTCTGTATGCTCTGGTGCTTGGCTCATGAGCACTTCTTCCAGCTCTTCGTTAGTCAATGGCTGGTAATATGTTTGTAGCCTTGTAGAAAGGGAGTCATCACACCGAGGATCGTGGTTCTCTTCGTTTACCCATGCTTTGCTTTGAAGAATAGCAAGCGGACAGTGTCCACAGTTCTCCGCGTGTACTTTGAGTGGATCATCCTCAGGCTCCCAGCCGTCTATACCGCTACCGCACATGTAGCAAGTTACTAAATCGCCGCTGAGCTGAGCATTGGCGGGTGTAAAGTAGAAGCCTGCTCTGGCCACTTGAGCTGCGCTAGGCTGGGCATGAGGCCAAGCTACTTTGCGACTTCTAGGCTTGGATCCCATCAGGCGAGCTCCGCTAAAAGTCTCTAAGCGAACTTCATATCCATGATACAGTTTCTTTCTCGTAGCTTTGACCATTTTTGGAAGTCGCAAACCTACTGTATAGAGGCAAAAACAATGGTGCCAATCGAATGTAGGTATCAATAGCTTAAACAGAATCCAGACTGGCTGAGTGTGAAAAACTAGTCGCAGCAGCTAGTTTTGAATGTTTACCTTTGGAGTCAATGTTGTCATAACAACTGTTCTCCCAATTGATGTACGGCTGGTTCTCATAGTTACCTGCATACGGCGCTCTAGAGAGGAACTTTCAGCACAGATCTCCATCTATCTGCAACTTTCAGCTAACACGTACAACAGGCTTAGGACTGGATTCCTAAAAAGAGAGACGACCCACGGATCAGAGCAAAGCAGGAATCGAAGCCATGGTAGATTTTCATACTCAACTGGTTACCTCAATGGGCCAAGAAAGAGCTTTTACTGCCTCTCCTGAAGAGCTGTTAGACCTATACACGAATTCTAGGATATATTTGAACCGATATCAAGGAAGAATGGATGATGAAACCTGGTTCGGCCTACTTCAACAGCATTTCTATCTGTCAATAATGACATGTCATGACAATGATGCCAGTCTCATGGTTAATCGAATCACAGATAGATTTGGTGAAAAAACACCCAGAGTGGCACTCATGAGATCGCAATATATCGAGGTTTCGGAAGGGCCAGAGGCAGCCCTCAAGTACTTGAGTCAACGAGAGGACAATGATTTCGTATGTTTTATCAAGACCTTCAGAACTGGCCCGATAATCTTTTGTGCTAATAACCATAAAAATCTAGATTGCAATGAAGCGAAAAGCTGCCTTTTCCAAGTTTAATGGAAACACCAAGGGATACATAGAAGAGCTCCTGAAAATAACTGACATCATTCCCACAGACCCCGAAGTCTGGTCTGAACTCGGCGAAGCATACTATACAAGCGGCCAGTACCCTCAAGCTGTTCACGCCTTTCAAGAGACATTGTTGATAACTCCTCACGCCTACAACATCTTTGCCCGGATAGGTGAGGTTCAGCATACTTTTGTATCTCGCAACAGTACGTCACTATCATTTACCGAAAAGTTTGACCATCTTTCTGAGGCAGTAAAGCATTTCCTCAGAGCAGTCGAGTTGTGCCCCGTTTATGTGCGTGGTTGGGCTGGTGTTCAGGTAGCTTCGCAAGAGATCCTGAACCTCCCTGAAGCCGCAAACAAACTCCCAGAATCGGACAAATCAACCTATACCAATTTGGCTGAAACTTCTGAGAGGCGGCTTTTGTATATTGTCAGTGAGAAGCAAGCAACTCCTGAGAACTTGGCCGCTGCAAACGCAATTCTCAGCGAATACTAGTTAGCATCTACATCTGTCAATATACTATGCTACATATGGACGTGACAGTTTGAGATCTCAGGCCTGACCTTGTATTTGAATGAAAAAAAGCCTCAATAAAGCATGATGAAACGCTAAATTTTTTAGATCTGTAGCAACTTCCGGTATTCTTGATGGCTGATTTGTCAAAGTTTGTTCCTTATTCCGTATATGACACTACACCAGTGATTGTTCAGCTGGTTTGAGCAACAACTAAATACGACAGGTCTTCCATTATAAGGCTACCGACTTAATAAAGAGCAAGTAACAATACAAGATCTATTTGAGCTTAAGCAGCTAAAGATAAAAAGAACAATTGCAATGATACAATTTTTTTCACATCTGAACGAGAGTGAGACGTTTCATGAGTGAGTTTGGAGTCTTGAGGCCATTCGACTTTTGTCAGGATTATACCTCTAAAAGACACTGTTAACGACTGACGACACTAAGAGCAATTTATGTGTTAATCATCACTACATCATCAATTATCATCACTCTCTGTCCAGACAACAGAATTATTCTTGAGTTGTAGGAAGCTCATAGAATTCATTGTAGAACCACGCAAAATGAAAAGCTTTCAATAACTTGTGAAGTATTCATGCTCGCGGGTTTCTCTATTAAATCGTTTTTGCACGAGAGAATAAATTTTTCATGAACCATGATATAACAAAACTCGAAGCATTCAGAAAAAAAAACTTGATATTATGATGTGCATTACTATTACGAGGGCTCAGATATATACGGCAACACATGCGTTAAGTGCAATGCTATCCAAAACTCATCTCCGACTTGTAGTGGGATTCCAAGTAGAACCAAAGTCCTGGAAGATATCGATACTAGATTGTCTGCTATAGATAGCTTGTAGTCAGAGACTGGTCAACACCTGGAATATTCTGCTTCAAGCGCTTTCTCTTCTTAGTTTTGTTTCTGGAGGTTTTCTTTTCCCTGTGGCTTTTAGAATCGAGTTTTAGCGTAGGGATTCTCAAAATTATAGGGGGGTTAGTTGCCTCAGAAGATAGTTCTAGACGGTTTGAACTCTTAGGAAAATCCTCTATATTGACGTGACCTTCCGCATTCAAGCTATCAGGAGAAGCCTGTACAAAGGATGCTACCACTGGTAAAACTTTTGTTTTTGACTTACCGCTATGGGGGCTTCGTACTGCAGGCTTGTCGCGGTTCGGCTCTTTCGTAAAACTTCTCGACACACCTAAAGAAGAAGCCTTATCTAACGATGTTATCCTAAATAAATCATTCTCTAGAAAATTTGCGAAAGATTCATCGGCATCTGAAGAAATGGTTGATAAAGACGACAACGAAGAGAAGGATGAATCAGATAAAATAGAAGAAGAACGCTTTGCACTTCTCGGACGTGTGGTAATACTGTTTTTTGTTGGTGTCAGCGGCTCACTTGATTTTTGAACCATTCTCTGCTTTTCGTTCGTATTGTCGTACTCGCCCTGTTTGTTTCTTTCTGCAAGAGTTGCTTCACCGTCTTGCAAGAGCTCATATTCAAATGCCCGTTTTGAGGCACTACTACTTTTTGAGAATTTCTTCATAAATTCGTCTGGACTCTCCCAGATTACCGCATATCTCCTCCATAGTATTGCGCAACGAATGCATAAGGCAACAACTGGATTACTATCCCCTGCTGTAGTATGGCCTGGGGCTCGATGCCAAATCTCAGAGTCCACTGTTTGACAGTGTTTGCAGATAAAAGTGCGCTTAAGCGTGATAGCTTTATCAGAATCGTATTTTGAATCATCTGCTACGTCGGCCACTGCGTCGATAAGTTCACCCTCGTTTCTTATCTTGCGAGCTTTTGAATTTCGTTTTCGACCTTCAAAATTGTCCCATATCAAATGACCGTTCGGGGTTTTCTTCCATAGGTAATAGAATCTTACAATGTCGGATATCTTTTTCGTCTTCACTAATTTGCATACTTCACGAAGCTCACTTCCATATTTCCGCACACCATCTTCAAACAGAATAATTTCTTGCGCAGATAATACTGGTTCGCGCAAAAACCGTTTAGTAATGGATTTCAAGCGAGGTAAAGTAGCCGTAATGTCATATTCGCAATCCATGAATAATTTCAGACAGGCATCCATAAAGTTCGGAGTATATGGGGGGACACCAATCTTTTTGGCTAGTGGGGCCGCAAAGTCTCTCAAGAATAAATCCGTTTTTTCATTTATTTCGGAGTCTGAAAATAAGTGTGAACTCTTTTGCCATGCCGTTGTAGCAGTTTCGTCCCCTCCTCGCTCGACGTACCCAGGCGGCTTTTCTAGTAACCAAGGCGGCCTTTCTTTCTTAGGAAGATTTAATAGAGCTATCACCTTGCTCTCATTGGAGCGTTGTGGCAATACTGAGAATATCCGGGCTGGCTTACTGCAGCTGATTATGGCCTTGGTTTTTCTAGACCGTTTTTCAGGCTTCTCAGACTCGTAATATACAACGGGTTGTCCAGGCCAATCTGGGACAATCGCTTGGTGTTTATTTCCCAGTCTTGAAACAGCCCTTGGGTAGATACGATCATCCAAGTCTAATATGTCCTCAATTCTAGCGTGAGCCCCAAGATACCGAAACGGCCATAGCTTTAAGTGATGCTTCTGTGTATTTGTTAAAGACGAAAACCGTTTTCCGTGCTTTCGGTCACTGAAAAAGTCATTTAGTTCTTCGTAGCGGGTAACAAGGCACATGGAATTCTCGTGATTATTGGTATGGCTGCGAAATGACAATCCAGTTTTGACTTGTTCCGTTGGAGAAGAAATCTTAATACCTCCGCTATTCTCTTGAATCCTTGTCTCGTAAATCTTGTTACATGCCGCGCACGACCACGCAAATCCGTGCCGCGGCTTTCGCGTCAGAGGTGGATTCAGGCAAGACATGTGATAAGACGACGAACACGTAGCACAAAATATGGAATCTTCAGATGAACACCAGCGAGAACAATTTGCACAATTGCAGGGGGCAATGCAATGTTCTTTTGCTCGCCCCGGCTCCATTATGGCAAACTGAAATCTTGCACAAAGTGCTTCGCAAACTATAGGAGGAAAATTAACCATTTTCTCAGTAGGAATGACATCAAAAAGGCGAAGAATGTATAAGTCAAACATCTTGTCAAACCAAAAGCTACTAGGTTGGCGCCTGAAAGTATCCATGTCTTCAATGTGATCTTTATGGCGAACTGTGCATTTCCCTCTAATACTGGCTATGGGACAGATGGCGGAAGTCATTGAAACATACAAAACACGCGAGTCGGTTGCCGGCCTAGATACATCCTTGGGTCTGTAAAGCCAGTTAACGCGCACCATATAGTTTTCGGCTGAAAATTCCCCAGAAAAGCGAGTACCTTTGCCACGAATCCTTTTTTGAGGTTTCCTCGCAGTTCCGTCCGCTTTTCCATTGTGTGAGCTTTGTTTTGTATCTTCTTCTGGCTTGAACACAAACTCCATTACACGGGCAATGTAGTACGGCTCGCCCGGAGGCTCCGATATCAAAAATATATAATCTAGAATAGTTAGTAAATTGTGACCGCCCCTTGAGAATCAATTACCATCCGGTGATATATGAGAACCATCTTCAAGATATAGAGAGCCATCTTTTACCTTGGCCGAGTTCAAGTTTATCACGCTTGCTAGATTTTCAGCGGCAGAATACTTTCTCTGCCAGTTGAGTGGCACGCGGCTCACGATACCGCCATCACTGCCAGACCTCCGGGACACAGTAGAGTGGGTGCCGACACTGCCTTGCGTCAAAGCCACCTCGTTGGGAGGCACATGGGGTTTGTCTAGGATTCCAGAAAAATGGCTTTCCTCAGTTTTGATTGTGAATACCGGTTCCTCAAGTGTGGAAAAGTCAAAAGATGCCTCCTCCGTATAGTTCACACGGGAAACCTTGCGGCGACTACGAGAGGATACCATAGTTGAAGATCACCGATCCGGCGTCGTTGGGTAGGTTGGGTGCCCTGATGAATCAGCGCATGAAACGAGCCAGAGTTGGAGAAAGCGGAGAATGCGAAAGGAAAAGTAGAAATGTGGGATCCAAGGCGAAGAGAAAAGTCTTGAGTTCGGAGTTGAGGGCGGAGATGGTGAAGGCGAAAAAGAATACAAGAAGAAGGTCTTGTCTGGCTCAAGAAAAACACAAATTGGCGGAAGCAGCGAAAACGACAGATACGCGGTTGTACCATGTGAATGTTCGTGTAGAGGTGGCTACAATGCCTTGATAGTGCTGCGAGTGTCGCAAGAGAAGGGATCCGGAAGTATGCGAGCGCAAACTGCATTGGGTGTTGAAGTTACCAAAAACTGGTTGACTTCATGGATCATAAGCCCATGTATCAGGGATTTGGACCTATTTTTCATGTCTTACTATAGCTATTGGAGTTGAGCCATAAAACAAGGACCATTCACAATATAAGCTCTCACTTATAACTCTCTCTGACCTGCACCGCTGAGAGTACGAAGCAGATGCTGTGCCTGTTAAGATCGTCTACTGAATTCTCTGTTCTTATTCTACACGACCCTCTTCTATGCTAGTAAAAAGTACAAGGATACTTCACACAAATATCTCATACAAACATCTCATACAAACAATCCATACAAACATCTAATATAAATATCCCATACAAAATGCATGTATGTGGAGTCTACCACAAACTGCGTGACCGGGTTGACCCAATGGAAAATTCTATTTAAAAAATGTGAAAAAATTCAAAATTTTTCTTCTTTTTTCTTCTTTTTCTTCTTCTCACCACTCGCCTCTTGACAACATTGCAAGTTTTGATATTTTCTTTCTACGCCTTCGCCATCACCCTCATATTCTTTTCGTCTGCTGAAAGTCTTCCTTATAGTCAGTTTCGCAGCTTCTACCAACGTTGAAACAACCAGTCAAACTACATCAACAGTATCCAGTATTTGAACCGCCTACTGAGTCTCTTATGCATTGGTACCTCTCGCACATATCCTGTTTCACGAATTCGCATCTCTCCTCTACTATATTGCTCTTTAAAGCTTGTAGTAATCACTTTAGCCCAGGAATATCTTCGGTCCAGCCTTAAATCTATGTTCAGATTCGCCACACCAAGCTGAACTCTTTGGAAAATTTCCACCACAACGTATACCCACTAAAAACCTTTCTAAAATTTCGAACTTCGAAAAAGAGTGACTTTTGATCCACTCAAATATACTAGAACATATCCAACATTTCAGCACTATTCACTGATTTCTAACTGCAAAAATGGCTCTCGTTAACATCTGTAGAGACAACGGTGATCCGTTCTACCGCTACAAGATGCCTTTGATCGTTTCCAAGATCGAGGGTAGAGGTAACGGTATCCGCACTGCTATCATGAACACCTCTGATGTTGCTCGTGCTTTGTCTAGACCTCCTGCCTATATTATCAAGTTTTTTGGTTTTGAGCTTGGTGCCCAAACTTCCATCAACGAGGTTGACGACAGGTACCATGTAAACGGCTCTCATGATGCTCCTAAGCTTCAAGAGCTCTTGGACGGTTTCATCAACAAATTTGTTCTTTGCAAGGCTTGCAAGAACCCTGAAACTGACATCATTGTCCAAAAGGACGGAAGCTTGTTGCGTGACTGCAAGGCATGCGGCCGCCGTACTCCTGTTGATTTGAAGCACAAGCTGGCTTCTTTTATTGCCAAGAACCCTCCTGCAACGGCTCAGAAGGGTAAGAAGAAGGCCGCTGCTACTGCTTCTGCAAACACTGGTGCCACCGACTTTACCCCTGGCGATGACACTAATGGATCTGCTTCTCCTGCTGATGACGGCGCTGTATCAGATGACGAGTTTGGACGCTTCAAAGCTGAAGCTTCTCATATCAACGTTAAGGATGATGTTGATGATGGCTGGGCTGTCGATCTGTCTGAGGAGGCTGTCAAGGCCCGTCAGAAGGAGAACGAGCAATCTCTAGGCGCTTTGAAGCTTGACGAAGACGAAGAAGCCGAAAACGCCAAGTATGATCAATTTGGTGTTTGGGTTGCCAACGACGAGGAGAAATCTGATGTTGACGTTTACAAGAAGGCTGTTGAGCTTGGCATTGCTCAGAAGCACCGCACTGTTCAGGTACTTGCTCAAACTCTTTTCACCGACGAGATTGTTGACGAGCTCTCAGAGCACACTGGACTTTTGTCCAAACTCGTCACTTCTGAGAAGCATCAAAAGGCTCTTTTGGGTGGTATTGAGCGCCTTGTGGGTCTCACACACCCCGAGCTGATTCCTCAGATTCCCAAGATTCTCCATGCTCTTTATGATGAGGACATCTTGGAAGAGGAAATTATAGTTTCCTGGGGCTCAAAGGCCAGTAAGAGATATGTTGAGAAGGATGTTTCCAAGAAGGTCCGCAAAGCTGCCAAAAGCTTTATCGAGTGGCTTGAGAACGCTGAGTCCGAGTCTGAAAGTGATGACGAATAAACTCGTAATATTCTATACATGTATACATTTTATGCCAATATGTAACATAATCAGATGATCGTGAACTCAACTTTTATAAGCTTTAACAAAAGATTTAATATTAAACCGTTCAAATTTCAACACTCTTAGTAGCTTCTAGAGCCCAAGCAGTGAATTCATTCATGCCAATGCCTTGGGAACGAGCTAGCTTGTACAAGCTTGTGACAGACTCAGTTACATGGTTTTTGAGGGCAGTCGTGGAGGAAGTTAGTGGCGAAAAGCTGGCATTGGCTTTTTCGCGAAAATTTTCGCTTGTGTTGAGGAGAGAATGCTGCTGGGCAAATTCAGTGATTGGGGAGGCATAATGATCTAGGGATAGCGACTTGGGCAAAACCGGTGCATCTGCGAGATATCCTCGAACTTCCAAATCTGAAGATTTTGCTGCATGTAATTCTGTTTTGGCAGTCCTTTCTACATCATCTTCATGTAGCATGTGCTCAGCATTGTCATAGCTATTGTAGTAAGCCGCCTCATCGTCAGGATTATCAGTGTCGCTTTCAAGCCTCTGAGCCTTGACTTTTTCTTTTTCGTTCTTCTTTTTTTTTTCAGTAGCTTCACCATCTGAGCTTTCCAGATCATCATACTGGGCCCAGTAGTCATCATCTGAATTTTCCTCTTCGCTTTCTGCTGCACGTGGTTTCACTTTGGCATCATTTCCATCATAATTTTCAATCATCAAGTCTCCTTCAATGGGTTTAGAGCTGTTTCTTTTGTCCAAAGTCAAGGAATGCTTTCTTGAAGACAAGAGTTGCAATTCATATCTCTTGTCAGCTTCCTCAGGGCTTTGACTCCATGTATCGTCAATTGCAATTCCCTCAGGACAGAGAAACAGTCCTAACAGCAACCAGGAGGCTTTCGTTTCATCATAAATAGCAGTAACATGAAGACAATTGTCATTCAAAGCTGAGATCTTGCAACTTTCCAGGTGTTCCGTACTTGGTCTCGAAACAAAGGTGCTCGCTCGTTGCAGCCCAACTCTAATAATCGCATCAGAGCCTCTTCGAATATAATAAGGGGGATTGTTATTTTCTCTGTTTGCAAACACAGGGTTTTCCTGATTTAGTGTTCCTTTCTCCGACCATTCGTGAGCAAGAGCGGTAATGTATTCAACAGCTTGAGTTGAGGTTTCAATGCATGCTTTTGATGTTGGAGCAAGGGCCAAAATATCAGCCTGTTCCGCACTCCAAGTTAACGCAGATATCCACGTATTAGCTTTACTTATTCGCTGGTATTCGCTATTCTCATCATCAGGCACAGAGGGACAAGTAGATGCTAATCCTCTTACTTGGTATTGGCTATCCAACATTGTGGGATCCATATCAGTATCTCGGCCTGGTAGGGTAGAATCGTTCAGAGCCGAGTGTACGCCCAGTCTCATGCTGGCATATGAGGACATGACGGGGCTGAGAAACTCAGACGGTCGTCCTGTAGTGTAAATATCCTTGAATATTGCAATTAGGATATCATCGCTGGTATAGCCTAGGTGGTAGCGGACTTTCCGAGGGGATATTGATTTGGGCTCAACATTCGAATTGATTGAGGGGCTACTTGATTCCGCAGACCCTAGAGACTGGGTATAAGTGTGATCAGTCAGAGGGAAAGTCATGTCGATGTTCCGTAGCTAAGACTCAATCTGAATTTTCCATGAAAATAAATAGAGATCATGATTCCTATGAATGCATTTGCAAATTTAGCCCTACGTAGTCTCAGTCCCAACAACTACCGAGCGCAAATATTATAAAGGCAGTGAGGATTCTGGGTAAGGGTGCCAATTGGCTTTAGAGACATACAGCTTATGCCGGCTTGTGTCTACCTAAAACTTCAAACTCAGGCACCATAGATGAGAACAGTCAGCTCATCTTACACATTGCTTCATATCCTCTCACGAGTCTCACCGCTAGATAGATTTTAGAATTTGACACGTTTTTTTTTTCGTTTTTTTTCGTGGTGAGACTTTCTCAATCCGTGACGTCCATCTTCAGTCTCAAGCTCTAAAGTTGCTGGCACTTTTCGATACACTACTTTCCTGCTCAAATTGAACCCTCCAACTTACAACTGCAAACAATAAAAAGGACACATACAAACACCTTCAATGCCTCGCCGTCCGTCGTTAACGTTAGTGGCAGTGATAGTCACTGGCCTGCTGTTCTTTTTTTTTGTCATCTCACCTTCTGGCACAAGCAACATTCTGCAGAATAGACAGACTACAAAACAGGAGCAGGGACAGGCGCCCGCTGGCCTTGCAAGTGTCAACGACTACAACCCCATCAACGCACTCGCCAAATCAGGTGGGCCATCGCAGGAACTCATAACGGGTAAACCCATAATGGAGCATCTCACAAACGCAACAATCAAAGCAGAACTAGGCCGCGCTTCCTGGAAACTGTTTCACACTATCCTAGCACAGTATCCTGTTAAACCGACTGAAAACGAACGCGAGACACTGTCCTCATACATTTACCTATTTTCAAGAGTCTATCCTTGGTAAGACCTTTTTTTTTCACTTGAAGTTGAAGCAGTAGAAAGAGAAGATCCTTTTTACATTTCAATTCCTCTAAATCAACCGCTAACACAGTACACTATAGTGGCCAATGCGCAGAACATTTTCAAAAAATGCTTATTAGTTATCCTCCCCAGACTTCATCGCGGGAGGCCGCTTCTCAATGGGGCTGCTTTGTGCACAATGTTGTCAATGAAAAACTTCACAAAGAGATTTTTGACTGTAGTGAAATCTCCGACAAGTACAATTGTGGCTGTGGCCCAGACGATAAGAAAGATGGCGAGATAGATGCAGCGGATACTTCCGCAACGTCAAAGACAGTAAAAAAATCAGTTAATGCTAGGTCTGCTACTGGCAATGGTAATGAAAGAAAGAATGAGATTGATGCTTCTGCATTACTGGGAGAGCCCGAGATTGACCATTCTCCAGATGACATGGTCAGGGGAGGCTAGAGACCAGTTATTATTACTATGACTACTATTATTATTGTGATTATTATTGTTTCTGCATTTACGGCTCCCTTCTTTTCATTTCATATTAAGTGTACTTACGAATTCTTAATACATGAATTGACTCTCTTCATAGCTTGCTTTTATGCTATCTATCTACCATTTTCTTTTAACGAACTAGCACCGGCTTGTACAATGAATGTCCGAGTTTCGCAGTGGCTAGTTGATTGCTCCATGCCAGCATGCGAGAATTCTTCACACGACGCTTCAGATCTTTCACAAGATTTTCAATCTCTGATGTTTGGTTAAATATTCGCTCTTCAAGTTGGCGTATTGATATGGTCACATTTTTTCTGTCCAGTTTGGCTGCTAACATGTCCAAAAGCTCTCTGCGCGCTGAAGTCTTTTTATCACTAGATCGAACACATTTCCTAGATGAGCGTCTAAGCCCCAATAACATAACAGTTGAGATAGAGTCCTTTGAGAGTCCTGTTGATGTTGCTTTGTTGCAACTCATACCATCCATGCAAGTGTCTAGTTGAGCGTCAATCTCTTCGATCTCCTTCTGTCGCAGTTTCAGTATTTTCATCTGATCTTTGAATTTAGCCAGACCTTTTTCCAACTTCAAAACTCCTGGCGCTCTTTGTCGCAAGATCTCCAGTTCTGCATGCTGCATTTCACTATCTCGCTCGCAATCTTCTGCCCGAGCTGATAAGCACGAGCAAATCTCTTTCTTCACTGCAATGAAGTTTTGCAAAAGCTTAAGCTCTCGCTCTCCATATGGGCTAAGCCAGTCTAGTAGCATTTCAATTTCCTCCGGCTTGTCGTAGTAAGCCCAATCTTCGCTTTTGGCCAAGAAATTGTTTCCTTCGTCCAAAAGCTTTCGCTCGACGTATGTCAAATCACCGGTACTAATTCCTAGACTGTCCAGAAGAATTTGCTTTTCATGAGATCCAATTATCACAGTTTGTCCTTCTTCATCTATTGAAACCTTTGAGAACTCCTTACCAGGACGCAACCCAAGTATTAATCTCGCTTCCTCGTCAGCGGGACCCTGCACCCACAATCTTCCCATAAGGTGTCCCCCCTTTTCATTTTTGTCAAAATTTTCTTGAGAACTTAAACTCCTAATGCCTGGTGAGGTCCAGAGGTTTTGCAATTTCATGCCATTTTCTTCAAACCATCAATATCTATTGTAGTATCTGTCCATGCCAAGCATGACTGCCCGCTGACAATTTAAAGCTGCTAGCCTTTGCACACTTTTGCAAGTTATCTCTGCTAGATCCTTATTTTGTGCTTTGGCATTCTCGTGCTTGTCTAAAAGTTTTGCCAGCAGATCGCTCTTTTGAACATCTCTGACTTTATTCTTGGAATGGTCTCTTTTTGTTGCCGCTGCAGAAGAAGTTTCTAAATTTGGTTCTTCCAAAAGCCCAGACAGGGAAAAAGATGGTTCGCTGTTTTGATCGTTGGATTGTGAGTGGCTACCAACTAGAGCGTTTTGCTTTGAGAAAATGCCAATTTTCGGCACAACACTCTTGAGGTTACCAAAGAGAGCTTTGCTTTCGCGAACAATTTCCGCTTGCTCTTTTCTTATTCTGTTGCTTTCGTTGAGGCAAGTTTCCAAATATTCACGAACGAAATCAGCTGAGTGGAGTAGATCACACAAGATTCGTATAATTTCAACTCGCTGCTCGAAAGGCATGGACCTCATGTAAGCTAGCTGCGCCGTTGGCAGAGTCACCGGCTGATCCAGAGGGGCCAAAACGCTAAGAATACTTGTGAGAGACCTTTTCCATTTTGGCACACACAAAAGAAAGTGCAATAGGCCTATCATTATTTGCTGCCATCCTCCATTTTTGAACATTCTTTGAGAAAGTCGTTCTTCCCAAGGCAGATTTTCAAAACAAGCATAGGCTGCACCTCTGTTAGTTGGTGAATCTTGCTTATTGTTGCTTCTGCCCTGAACTGTTCCACTGCTTGCATCGCCGTTAGTGCTTTCAGCTTCATCCGAAATTCGATCGTAATGACCATTGTTATCAAAACTAGACACACTCTCATCTGCAGGCAACTGAACTAAAAGCTTGGCTTCTTCAGTTCCAACGAGAGCACCCATTATGGCGCAATGCACTTCATTGAGCAGATTGCACTCGACATTACTATCATTGAAATGTAGTGCATCCACAAAATCGTCGAATGTGAACGCATCGAGAACGAGAGGCTCACCATAATGATTGAGAAAAAGCCAAGTCTCCAACAGATGTCCTGTTAGATGAAGAAAGCTAGAGCCTGATGGCATTTTTAGCAAAAGGTCGAGGACCAAGCTTAAAGCTATTGTGTGGATGTGCAAGATCGTCTCGAATAAGTGAATTATTACGATCTTCAGAGATCCAGTCCATGCTCCTTTCCAGTACCGCAGCTGTTATATAGGAGGTTTCGGATAAGCTTATTTTGCTTTTCCTTTTCCGTGAATTATTCAGGTATGTCAGGGCCTGTACCAAATCTTCTTTCTTCAGACCATTTAGACACTTGATGATTTTTTGTTGTTTTTCTGCACGAGCCTCGGTTTTCTCTTGCTCAATGTTTTTTTCGTGACGGCTTGATGACTTTTTTGAAAATCTGTTTGGTGTGCTTTGAATGGCTCAGGCCGATGCCTTTACGTCGCTTGAGATCGTTTTTCTGCTTGTTACATCCGGAGTAATTCAGGCCATTGTTTTTCGAGTTTTTGAGAATGTTCGTGAGAATACGATCCCGATTAGATATCTGTTGATTTCTAGCATCGGGGTGAGATTTTGCCAATTCTTGCTGAACTGAGGGTGCCTTCACTATAGCTTTGTTTTTATCCAATATGTCTGTTTGATGCTGTACAGACGCCGACATTCCAGACTCTTTGCGCAGCATTGTTTCAGTAGACGGTAGACAATTAGAAGGATTTGGACGTGTTTGGTATCCCTGAACGCTTGGAATATGTTGTATGGAATTTTCGGGAAGGCCTTCTCTGTTCTCTCGGTTAAGGGAGGCTATGATAAAAATTTGTAAAAAAGACCTGCAAAATGTTCTAGGATCTCGCATTAGCCAAAAGCTTTCAGTAACAAATTTGTGACTTGTCTTCAAAACTTCTACAACGCATTTGCAGTAAGCCGGATAGACCTGGCCAGCTGGAAGAATAAAAGCATTAAACTTTATAGCTTCGCGTATAATCACATAGACTCGTTCACCCTTGAAATCCGCAACAACAACTTCATCTAGAAAATATGTTTCTTCCAGATGCTGATCAATCTCGTATACCAAAGCGTCAATAGCGGAAAAATTTGCGAGGCGAAGCATACGGAGAATTGGTTCTTTCAAAGCTTGTGGAAAATTTCTGAGAATTACATCTGATTCCGAAATCTTTAAAAGTTAGTGTCGTGGTTTGAATTTGGAGTTTTATGCTTACCTCGCTTTGCGCTGCATCGTAGAAAGTCAGACCTGTGCGGCCTGTTACTTCACATGTAAACATCGGCTACATAGTAAGTATCAAGGCTTGGGCCTAAACTTGGATTTAATTACCTGGTTGTAATATACAACTCTAGTAAACGTGTTAAAGGTAATTGCAGTAATAGTTCATGGATGTGCTCACCTCGTCGAGTATTCATGATAATTGTAGAAGATTTCGCCTGTAATAGGGATTTCCCACCTTTCCATCATAATTCCATGGTAGTCGAAGTGTGCCTGTATCTCCACTGGACTCTGCCCAAGTAAAACCTGTAGAAATTGCTAGTGTTAATCTTCATTACTTCTTGAGGCACTTGTTTGATTTCACCATTCAATCAATTAGTATCTTATCTGTAAAAGCGTGCCCTAAAAGAATGCTGCTAAAATTGCGTACACCGTTATCCCATTGTGTAAAACAAAAGTAAAAAAGTCCAGGAAACTTTCAGTTATTTATAATGACAGAATCATAGCAAAAATTACAGAAAAAAAACATACGCAAGAAACTTAAGTTGATGAAGAAGATGATCAGGAAAAAGAGCCTAATATGGCTAGCGGTACAAAACGATTGTGAGAAATCCATCCCAGCTTGACTGTAGTAATTTTTTTTTCTCATTCTTACGAGGAAATGTAACGTAAATGGCAAGCTTTTGGTTTTTCGCAATACAGAAACAAGACAAACACCGAATAACTTTCTCTTTGAGAGATTTGTTGAGAGATGAGAATACTTCCGATAGACTTGACTCTTTTCAACGTTTCTCGAATTCAGAATAGGTATGACACAGCCGCACCATTTAAAAATATTTTCCTCCATCGCTCAAATCTGCAGCTGACCTTTGTCTCTCACAATAAAAAATGAACAGAAGTAACAGGGCAGCTAAATCAAATACAAGAGTATGCTGCTCAAATTTTGCTTTAGGTGCAGCTTAGTTTATATCTCGTGTTATTCAAAGTTTTTAGACTGCGCTGGCTGGTAGCCATCACAAATGCCGATCTATAAAAAAGCTCACCCTTGCCCAAAAATTAATCTGGTTCCTCCCAACGTACCCGAACCCTGATTTATTTTTTCACTTTCTAGAAAAAAAATTTTGAAGGCTTTTCACTTTTGTGCTCCGCAAGATCTCAGGCCTAATGGATCAACAAAACCAGTCAAACAAGACTCACAGAGTCGCAAAAGATCCAAAGAAGGGAGCCAAGAGTAAGCTTCATACTAATGGGTTTAACGCGAAGGCTTTTGCCGTTTCGGCTCCTGGAAAACTAGAGCGTCAAGCAAGGAGAACGTCTGATGTAAGTAGGGCCTTCAAAAGGTACTAATCGGCTCGGGATGCTAACGCAATTGGTTTACAGAAAAATGAGAAAAAGTTTCATGTTCCCATGATTGATAGGACTCCTGAGGAGCCTCCACCAATTATCGTGGCCGTTGTTGGTCCTTCAGGTGTAAGTCTTCTTTGATTACTGCTCGAATTATTATTAACACTTATAGACTGGAAAATCCACTCTTATCAAGAGTTTGGTTCGAAGATTTACGAAGCATACACTCTCAGATATTCAAGGTCCCATTACTGTGGTTTCTGGTAAACGGCGAAGGCTCACTATTATAGAGTGCTCAAACGATCTTAATTCCATGATAGATATAGCCAAAATTGCTGATCTCATATTGCTCATGATTGACGGTAATTTCGGCTTTGAGATGGAGACTATGGAATTTCTCAACATCTTGGCACCTCACGGCTTCCCCCGTATTCTCGGCGTCACTACGCATTTGGATTTGTTTAAGTCTGTTTCAACTATGAGAGCCTCCAAAAAAGCACTCAAGCAGAGATTCTGGACAGAAGTTTACAAGGGAGCTAAGCTTTTCTACCTTTCCGGAGTCATCAATGGCAGATATCCAGATCGTGAAATTCTGAATCTTGCGAGATTCATTTCCGTCATGAAATTCAGACCTCTCAAATGGCGTAATGAGCACGCCTATTTACTCGCCGATCGT
Source organism: Geotrichum aggregatum (assembly GCA_030564925.1). Taxonomy (NCBI): domain Eukaryota; kingdom Fungi; phylum Ascomycota; class Dipodascomycetes; order Dipodascales; family Dipodascaceae; genus Geotrichum; species Geotrichum aggregatum. Next base: position 88,914 of record JAJMAH010000003.1, read on the forward strand.
GTTTCTGACTTAACGCATCCTGCCTTGATCGAGAAAAACGCCAAAATTGACCGCAAAATTGCCATATACGGATACCTTCACGGAACTCCTCTACCATATGCCAACGCTAGAGTTCATATTCCTGGTATCGGAGACCTCACCGCGAAAGAGGTGGAAAGACTCCCTGATCCTTGCCCCACCCCTTATGCGATAAAATTGGAAGACGCCACAGTAGAAGGAACTGGGCCTAAGCGTCGTAGACGATTAGACGAAAAGATGAAAACAATATACGCCCCTATGAGTGATGTTGGCGGAGTGCTGATGGACAAGGATGCAGTATATATCGATGTCGGAACTAAGAGTTTTGTTGAGGGTGAAGAAATGGGAATTGGAGAGAAGATGGTTACTAGTTTACAATCGGCTGATTCGATGATTGGTGCTTCTACTTCGCGTGGACTCCAGCTATTTTCTTCAGGCACTGCACTAGATGAGGCAGAAAATTTTGACGATGAAGAAGATCTAGACTCAAACGAAGAAGTCGTTTCTAGAGGCAGAACGTCTCTCCGTAACGCCAACGTTTCCGAAGGTCAAGGCCTTGCAAGCGTTAGCGACAATGAAGGAGACGAAGACGAAGACGATGCCGATGAGGTTGAAATGGAGGAAATCGATTTTGAGACTAAATTCAATCCTGAGTCCGCACACACGAAGAAGAACGACAAACTTGTGTTTGAAGATACAGACTCTGAATTGGACGACGGCCTAGAAGACGATGAACTTGATGAAGATGCTATTACGCTACGTCGTAAGGGCACGTCTGGACAATTTGGCAATTTCCAGGTCAAAAGACGTCCCAATATCGGAAAGCTTATTTACATGGACAACTTGACTCCTGATGATGTGGCTCGACGATATCATGAGGTTGACAATGACGATGAGGAAGAGGAAGATATCGAGCAAGAGGACGACGATTTTTTCACTAAAAAGGCCAAATCACAAGAGGAGGATCAGAATTCCGATAAAGCACAGACAAATTATGGCGACATGGAGCAACTCCTGGCCAAGTGGTTGAGCGCCGAAGCTCTGGAAACTCTAGAGGGCAGATTCTATCGCCCCGAAAATGTTAGTCCGGATGGCGAGAAAATTGCGGGTGATGATGAGGAAGATGAAGAGGCATATGGTGACTTTGAAGATCTAGAAGCTGGAGGTGAGGGGGAGGAGGACGAAAACGTCAAGGAAAGCGAGGATGACGGCGAAGGTAGTGGAGATGAAGCTGCGGAGCCTAAATCCGTCGAAGAACTACGAGCAGAAAATTCTGCAAAGAAAGCCAAAAAGCGGTTAGAAATGGAACAGGGAAACGAAGGCGAAGACCGTGATTTTGGAGCTGAAGATCCTGAAGGCAATGATGACGACCACGATACTTGGCACGACATGCAAAAGGCCAAGATTTCGAAGCAGCTTGAAATCAACAAAGCTGAATTAGATCAGCTCGATATCGCTACTCGCGATCGTGTCGAGGGTTTCCGTGCAGGTACCTATGTTCGCGTTGTGTTTGACAATATTCCATGCGAATTCATCGAGACTTTCGATCCCACTTTCCCAGTTGTGATGGGCTCCCTTCTCACTAACGAAGATCGATTTGGGTTTTCTCAGGTTAGAATCAAGCGCCATCGATGGCACAAGCGAATCCTTAAGTCAAATGATCCTCTTATCATTTCTCTGGGTTGGCGCCGATTCCAAACAATCCCCATTTATTCCACGTCTGACTCGCGTACGAGGAACCGAATGCTTAAGTACACGCCAGAGCACATGCATTGTTTTGCGACATTCTACGGTCCTCTGGTTTCCCCCAATACCGGTTTCTGCTGTGTACAGTCAGTAGCAAACGAATCAGCTACTGGTCAATTCAGAATCTCTGCCACTGGTACCGTTCTAGAAGTCGATCAAAGCGTTGAAATTGTTAAAAAGTTGAAACTTGTGGGATATCCTTACAAGATTTTCAAGAACACCGCCTTTATCAAAGACATGTTCAGTTCATCTCTCGAGATTGCTAAATTTGAGGGAGCAGCTATCAAGACGGTTTCCGGTATTCGAGGACAAATTAAGCGTGCCTTATCCAAGCCAGTTGGACATTTCCGTGCTACCTTTGAGGACAAGATTCTCATGAGCGACATTGTCTTCTTGCGGGCATGGCATCAGATCTTACCCCGTAAGTTCTACAACCCAGTCACATCGCTTCTTTTGAAGAACAAAACTGAATGGGCTGGTATGAGATTGACCGGTCAAGTCCGTGCCGCTCGCGGTATCGACACACCTTCTGAAGAAAACTCTCGATACAAGAAAATCGAGCGCACCGACCGTCATTTCAACGCACTCAAAGTCCCTAAATCAATCCGATCCGAGCTGCCCTTTGGCGCTCAGCCTATCCGTGCCCAAGTTAAGGGTGCAAAGAAAGATACCTACACCCATAAGCGTGCAGTGGTGCTCGGTGGTGAAGAACGCAAGGCCCGTGATCTCATGCAAAAGATTTTCACCATTCGAAAGGACAAGGAAGCGAAACGAAGTGCAAAGAGCGCTGAGCAGCAGAAGAAGTACCAAGAGAAATTGGCAAAGAATGCTGAAAAGAGACTGGACCGTGAGCGGCGCGAAAAGAAGGAGCATTTTGCTCGTGAAGGGCGCAAGCGAGGTAGTGGTGACGGTAATGATAGATATTCTAAGAAGGCTCGTAACATGGATGATTAGCCTTTGACGGGATCCCACATCAAAGAAACAACAAAATAATTAGAGATAGCCAGATAATCGAGCCAAGAACTGGTATACAGTCTGCTTTTTCAGAATACGGTTTACATTTTTTGAAGTAAAAAGTATACTCAGATATGTCGGGAAAGAATTTTGTGTCATTAAAATATGAAGTAAATAAGAGAGGGAGGAGATAGGCCGTAAGTTGAAATCTACATTTGAACATTCCACTTAGACGTACTGGCTGAGCCATCTGATACCTTCTCCGTATCCTTGACGCATAACGACAGAGCACATGAAAACTTCAAGTGGTCGGAAGCCAGCCTCAAGAGGAACCTTACCTTTACCGGTGGTTTGGTAAATTCCAAGGGAGTGTCTGAACTCATCCTCAGAGACAGCGTGGATCTCGTCAACCTTGTTACCAAGAATCAAAAAAGGAACATGCTGCAGCTCTTGGATAGCAAAAAGGGCATCAAGTTCAGTCTTGGATTCAGGGAATCGGGCCGGATCAGCAGCATCAACAAGGTACACAATTCCGCTGACTTCAGGGAAGTAATCTCTCCACAAACGGCGAGCTATAGACATTAAGTTAGTTCCGCCATTGATAAGAATACCAAGTTATATAACTTACCCTGCACATGTCCACCTAGATCGAAAGTGGTAAATTTGACGTTACCAATGGCGAGTTCCTCAGAAGCTGCAGTGGTCTGTTAGTTCAAATATTACGGATTGGATGAAAAGGCAACTTACTGGGATGAACGGTGGGCTGAAGGGTCGCAAGTCGGTCATTCTTCAGCATGTGAAGAAGAGTGGTCTTACCAGCATTATCGAGGCCAAGGAATAGCAACTTGGCATGCTTGTTCATAAGTCCTAGAGAGGACAAAACATCAAAAACTGAGTCACAACATTAGCAAGAGTTCTGGTGAAAAGCAGGACAGATTGACTATACTTACACCAATCGAACAACCACATTGAGAAGTAATTGAATCAAAGCTACAAAATGGTCAGTACTGTACCTTGAGAATTGTAGACGATGATTGTAGAGATTCTCAGCTATTAGTGAGTTGTGCACTAACAACACATGCATCACTCCTCAAACCGTTGAATGATGCAAAACTGAATTGTTCTTGAAGTCGAAGAGTAGAAATAGAAATCGCGAAGAGGTTAAGGGACACAGCAATCACGTCCCAAGTTTACTCACATTAATAGAAAAGTGTTGATAGATAAGACAAGTATCGTCGGTATACTGAGAATTAGAAGGCAAAGGATGAAAAGAAGGGTGTCCTTTTCAATTTTGCAGACGTGGAAGGTTCGAATTTAGGACCATCATGACAAATAATACAGTAGTTGTTACTCAGCAAATTTGTACGTTACCCTGGTTTGGACCCAGAAAGCAGAAGAGTCTTGAAAAGATTTTTATCACGTTTCTCAAAAAAGATATTAGTTAACATGGTTCGAATTTCATTGAATACATATATATATTAAAGAGATCAAAAGCGTTTAGTAGATTCTGAAAGGAGGACCCATGGTAGACTTGATGACCAAAGACCCAACGTTCTGCCAGTGCTTCTTGAGCAGAGAAACCAAGAAGTTAGAGGCGAGCATGACCTGAGAAACAATCTGGTCTTCCTCCATGTCGACGTTACCGACGGCAACAGCCAGACAAAGAACCTTCTTAAGCTGGAACTTGATGGTGGAGCGAACCTCTCTAACCTTGGAGACAAGGTCTTCGTTGTGAGAGACAGGAGTGGGGAACTTACCAGCCTTGGAGAGCTGGGGTCCGAGAAGACGAGGAACCTGCTTGATGAGAACCTCAGAAGCAATAAAAGCATTGTACTTCTTGGCGAGCTTCTTGATGAGCTTCTTGTTCTTGTTGAGCTTCTTGAGATCGTCAACAGACATGGCATCAACACCGGCGGCCTTAGCACGGTCAACATCGATGGCATCACCAAAGACACAGATGGTCATGTTGGGGCGGGGAACCTGGGGGAGCTTGATGGTACCAGAGAAACGCTTATCTCTCTGGGGATCGTAGTTCTTGAGTCCGACTTGGAGCTCAATGGTTTCCAAAAAGTTTCTCTTCTTGGACTCAGAGGCGGCCAGAAGGTCATGAACATTCTGGCGAACGCCGGAAGTGGAGATCTTAGACATTTTTATGACAACTTATAGGATTTGGCGATGGCTTTCTTCCGTCTCCCAAGCGAATATATCTATATATGCGTTTGGTATTCCAAAGGTGCTGTGAAGAAAGAAAAGACAGAAGACAAGAAGATTCTTGTATGTACTGAAAAATTGTTACTAACGACGCACAAAAAAATTTAATGTTTCCTTTTTAGGACAGCCAGCAGTCACATAGGAGATACTGAACTGTAATTTGTCACGTGAAATATGACTAGTCTTATGGTGCGTTGACATGAATGATTAGGGCTTGCAGCGTGGTGAGCCTCAAGACTTGAGGGCTTTAGAGAGAAGTCCATCTGCACAGTCTTTACAGTATTGATAGAGTGTCAATATTGTGAAGTTGTAGCCAGGAGTTCCAAGACCATAACCCGAGAAGCCGTAAGATAGCAAGCTCTACAGTTGCATTTCAGCATTAAATCAATCATACTGTCTTCATGACCACGCTTAACAAGTCTTCATAGCTTTGCTGACTTGAATACCTGGTAGCTTCTTACATGGGCAGAAAAAAGATTTGGGATGGGAGCCACCTCTAGCTAACATAGGGAACACACCGGTACAGCTCAATCTCTCTGAATACCCCCATTGAAGCCCACAACTAAAGCACTTACAGCGCCTTCATTCATTTTGAGCAGTGCGATTCTTAAAAATTATAGTGTATGTATGTCTCGCCATAGATTTTACGATTTAAAGCGCTATTATCTGGACCTGCTCATTGAGTTTCTGATCCGGACTAGGCGTGGCTGAGGAACAGTTTAGGCTAGCTCAAGTCATTGCTACCTAGAAATGTTTTGAGCAATCAGTTAATTGAAATATCTAGCACACTATACCTTGGCCTGAAGAACCCTCTAATCATCTGTAAATATTCTAATTGACCTTACTTGTCCGCAGCAACAACGGAAGAGGTTGCTCAACGTAGCATTACAATACGTATAACCCAGCAAAGTTATAAAATACATGCACTATGATCACAAAATCCTGGTCGTGACTTGCAATCGATGGTGCTAATAGAAACGAGAGGTTTTGGAAGCTTTTACTCAAAGCTAGCCGTTAAGGCTTGAGAAATTCTAGGCGACTTCAGCAAGATAGCCATGACCATAAATCTCCCTTGTAACTATAAAAGTTCTGTGTGATTAATCAGCAACATTCGCGCTGTTCTATTGTTCACACACCGAGCTTAAGCTACGTAGGCCCCTACCCTTGTGAAAAATTTCATTCTCAGTGCTCCCACCGCAAAAACACATCTTAGCTCTTTCCGACTCTTTCTCTCCACACCCGTAATTGGATTAAACCACGTCGCAAATATATATCAACAATGGATCAACTCAACTCCCGCGAACAACAGGAATTTCAATCGCTTGTCGAGCGCAAGCAAATGAAGGATTTCATGAGAGTATGTTGTTGTCATGGAGCAAACTCACACCTAAGAAATGTACTAACAGCTGCCTCTAGTTGTATTCCTCGTTGGTAGAGCGATGCTTCTCTGACTGTGTTAACGATTTCACTTCCAAGACTCTCACTTCCAGGGAGGATACTTGCATTATGAGATGTGCCGAGAAATTCCTCAAGCACAGCGAACGTGTTGGACAACGCTTCCAAGAGCAGAACGCTGCTCTGATGCAGCAACAGCAGCGTTAAGCGGTGTCTTTAGCCATTACCAATATTGGCTTCTTTCACTCTTGGTTCCTTATGCCTTCTTATTCAAGTGCAATCAAAATTAATGACCTCCTGTGCTTTTTACGATTTGACAATTCTAGTCACAAATCGCCTCTGTACATACGTTTTATCTACCTTTTCTGATCTACCATATACAATGTGTATCAACTTCAATTCCCAACATCAAGTGCAGTTTTCGCATTTTTCTCCATTGTAGTTAGTCTTAACCCAAATACTCGCGATAGCATCATTATCGGGGTTCTGGAAAGTTCGAACAGTTTGTCGATTGTGTAAGTGGCGTAGGCAGCGAGAGAATTGATTAAAGGGCCTTAAAAAACACCATCATAGTTCCCAACTTTCAGTTCACCCAACCTCAGCACCCCATTTCAGTAACTGAGATATAGTGCTCGAAGTAGTTTTACTCTCACTTTGTATTTATTGGCATTACCTTCTAACTTAATTCACATTTTCAAAATCACATCCTTAACATTACTCTGCTTAACACGCCTTTCTATCCTCGACCCGTGTCTACGCCAAACTGCACAATGGGTAATGAGCCAACATTTCCATTGAGCATGAAGCTGCTTTCTGAGATCCCATCAACGAGAGATTTCCAGCCCAACCCTCATGTCGCATCTGCAATCTCTGACATTTTTGATATTTTGAAATCAGGAGCTATTACTACTGAGTCCTTTAGGGTCAGTAATGACGAATTTTCTCTGGAGGCAGCAAAGGAAGACGCGTCTAGCGTAGATCTCAAAATCGACGCTACAGTGCAAAAACTTGACCAGCTGTTTCGGCAGAACATTGACCTACAAGCTGCTCACAATCGGATATCTGAATCACTCAATCAAGTTATAAGCGATTCTACGAGGACAGCGCCGGCTATACTTCAATCACTGGACGAAAAAAATTACGAACAGAAAAAAGGAGTGCCAATATACGATGTTGTGGACCAGAGGTATAGTCTGGATCAGCAGGCATACGATGTTATGGGGGAAACGCAAAAGTACGGGGATAAGAGATCATACGTTGGTTTTAGGCAAGATATATGGAACGTCAACCATAGAGGTGACGAGATGCCAAATATCAATAGGCTATTTTCGGACTTTGACGACGACGAAGACTTCATCGAAGAGCGCGCGCGAGAGTCATACAAGTGCCCACTGACGAAGCGGTTTTACGAAGATCCTGTCACGTCCAAGGTTTGCAACCACTCATTTTCTCGTGCAGCTATCATGGAGGTCATAACAGCCCATCAAGGCGGGCATGGCAAGCATGGGCCGGGAAAGATCAAATGTCCCATTCCTGGTTGCTCCAAGGTTTTCGGCCCTCGAGATCTTGAAAGGAACAAAGATCTCGCAGAGCGTGCCATGCGTGATCAAGAGAGGGAGATGCGCGAAATTCAAGCACAGAACGCAACAATTGACAGGCTGTAAGTGGCGACGACCACATCAAGCAACAATAGTCAAGGTTGGCAGAACAGCGTATCAGGTCTAATCTTAAATCCCTCGCTTCGAGCAATCAGAGCTCTGAAGCTCCTGAGTTCTAAAGTTCCCGAAGCAGTAAGCTGCTTAATGGCATTAGGCACAGCATGAGAGCAATGGACAAGAGACAAAGCAAGCAATTGAGCTCGTGCAGCATTAAGCGAGCTACGTGGTTCGTTTGCTGCTGTAATAAGTGTGTAATCATTTCTAAGTAGTTCACCCCACATAAATTTAATGGAAATGGCACAATTGTTTCTTGTTCGGTTCTCCTCGCCTGCGTGTGACCAATTTATCTGGTGACTTGCGTGGCTAAGCTTGGTTGCTACTCAACCAAGAATTCTTTGAGATTCTTTGTAGTTTTAGTATAAATTCAGGCTCAATTCCCTCGATTCAATTCTTTCTTGCAAACCATTCTCTAAGTTACTGATACTATAACCACTACTGTTCTACAATTCGCAACTGCTACTCTACAAACTACAACTTCAATTTGCCCATCAAACATGACAAGAACAACTAGATCAAACTCATCCACCGACCCTGAAGGCCCTCTCCCCAGATACTTTGGCAAACACGGGATTGCAGACCAAGCACCCAACAAAGTCAAGAAAGCCGGCCATGGAGCAGGCAATTGGGGCAAGGTTGGCGATGAAGTTGACGATTTGGAGCTTGACGGTGAGTTCAACTTTGCCCAACCTCGTCGCCGCTCCAATTCATCTTCTGGAGTCAACAAGTCCTCTAAATTAGCATACAAATTCGAAGACTCTGTATTTGAACAGGAAGAGGATATAAAGCAGTAAATGCTGCTATTTTTGGCAATTCCCTGAGAGCTCCCACCTCAGTCGCATATCTGGTAATGCGCGACATTTGAGTGTGCTTCTTGAAGAAACTCGTGGAACTCTTGCGAAGAGTTCTAGGTAACTGGCTTTGCCTAGACTTGCCATCAATGCAATATACAGCGTATGTACTCTCCGGAGCACGTATTATGTACACATAGTGAAGCAAACATCCTTAAAGTTGCAAACCACTTCAAAGACCACATGTACGTAAATTATACTAGATGACCAGCCTGTAGCGCAAGAAAATTGCTATTCTCTCATCGTTCGTACACTCACTTTGCTGGTGTTAACTACTTGTTCCGCTGTACAGAGAAACTGACGACATGCGGCTGTGAATTATCTCTTCCTTCTGCAGTGGACGCTGGGAACACACATGTCAGAGGCATGCCTCGTACATATTTCAGCAGCTTTCCTCAGATTAGATCCAATAGTATGGACGTTTTACAAGCGACTTCAGCCCTACCATTAGCTAATTTATACGCGATATTCCAGGGAAAGAAATAACGGATATGTCATTAAAGTAATGCCAGACTTGCGCGAGGCAACCTTAAAAAGCATTAATGAAATGATGTTACTGCGATAGCACCGCAATGGCAAACTATCTAGCTAGTGTGCACTTCTTGAGTTGCATCATCGGCTGGAAATGTCTCATGCGCGTAAGCTATGAACATTGTTAAGCTATGAACATTGTTAAGCTATGAACATTGTGGGAAACAGTGTCCGCAAGTCGCACTTCGGATCGAAATTAAAACTTTTTCTCGTGTAATGAGGTGTCTTCCTTATTAGGCGGGTATAGGATTGCAATCTTCCTCCATGGAAACTCAAAGTTTTTTGCAAGGGGCTTTCAGGAGGCCAGTCTGGCCTATTCGCTTTTATGCACAGGTTCTCTCAATACTCCTGAAGGTTTAGCCCCGAGTTTGTGTGGGATTGTCGTTGAAACCTTGTTTTAATCCCTGTTTTCGCAGTGAAATCCCAGCCTAAGCATGCCTGCAGAGCCTGTTACTTGGCTTCTACATGACCTCAAATGCACCAGGTGTATCAACTTTATGATCGATATCGGTAGCAATACTGCTAGTTGTGCTCGAATAACGAAAGCTCGAGTACTTGCCTGCCATCGGCTGACAGCCTTACACTTGGAATACTGTAGCTCTAATATGCACCTTAAATCAAAACGGCCCACCGCCCATGTCACCCGTTCTTGAAGACAGTTTCTTACATAATCGTCAATTTAGCTAGCCCTTATAACACCTACACAACTTACACACTTCTACCATTAAATCGACTTCAAGGATCTGTTATAAGTGATCGCGTTGCTTAAGTCCATTTTAAAGCGGCCTCTTCTTTCTTTAGGCCCGCTCTCTAGTTTCCTATTAGGAGCTTTCTCGCAACGTCCGTTGTTTCACTATGGGAGACTCATCCAGCCAGGCCCCGCCGACCCCTAGAAGGACGACCGGGCCTTCTTCTGGCTCTAACCCCAACCGGCAGTCGAAGCGTTACTCTGTTGCTGCCCTGTACATGTCTATGGGCGGTGTTGACCGCGATGACGATATCGATGATGAACTTGCCAAAGCTCAAAGGCACTTAAGAGAACTCAAAACCAACATTTCTGACCAGTCCAAAAAGAATTTTCTGCTAGAAAAGGATGTACGATATCTCGACTCTCGAATTGCTCTTCTAATACAAAACAAAATGGGTGTGGAAGAGCAAAACGAGGTTGCCTCGCGCTTTGACGAGGTGTCTCAACTAGACGGCGACGAATATTTCCCTGACCGAAAGAAGTCGGAACTTTATGGCAATTTGTTTTTTTTACTGCAAACTGAGCCCAAGATTATAGCCTTGTTGTGCCGGCAGGTCTCCATGGCGGAAATCGACTCCCTTTTACAGACCGTAATGTTCACCATCTATGGTAATCAATACGAGCAGCGCGAAGAACATTTGCTGCTGTCAATGTTTCAAATCGTTCTGGCTTCTCAGTTCGACGCGGCAACCGAGTTCTCCTCCTTGCTGCGAGCCAATACACCAGTGTCGCGTATGATGACGACATATACTCGACGTGGCCCGGGCCAAACGTACCTTCGTTCTTGTTTGTCAGATCCTCTCAATAAAATCCTCGAACAGAAAGAGCTCAACCTGGAAATATATCCGATGAAAGTTTATGACGAACTACACGATCCAACAGATGACCCATATTCTGGTCCAAGTATCACCGCAGATGAGGCCTTCAAAAATCCAAAAGTACAAGATATCATACAACCTAGGCTGCGGATCTTAGATACTCTAGCTACAGATATGCTTAACACTATCATAAAGTCTCTTCCCACGGTGCCATACGGAATTCGCTGGATATGCAAACAAATTCGACTGTTGACGCGAAGAAAGTACCCTACTGCTTCAGAAACCGCAATATGCTCATTAATTGGTGCTTTTTTCTTTCTGCGATTTGTGAATCCAGCAATCGTTACTCCTCAAGTCTACATGCTAGTTGATAAACACCCATCCGATAGCTCTCGCCGAGTCTTGACTTTGCTTGCTAAAATGTTGCAAAATCTTGCAAACAAGCCCACTATCTCCAAGGAGCCGTACATGACGAATTTGGCGGGTTTTGTATCAGACAATAGAGCTAAAATAAACAGGTTTCTTAACGATCTTTGCGAAGTTCCCGACTTTTACGAATCGCTTGAAATGGATCAATACGTGGCTCTCTCAAAGAAAGATTTATCCCTGAACATCACGCTGAATGAGATATTTGGAATGCACTCACTGCTTGACAAGTATCGCGAAGGTGTGGCTCAATCGAGTTCTTCGCATTTGTCAATTATGCTCAAAGACCTTGGCAAAGCTCCTTCACTTGTACCTCGCACACTAAATGGTAATATAGTACTCCAGCTGTTCAACCGTTGGGAAACTGAAATTGGTGATGTAAATAGTGATCTAGATCTTTTGAGGGCGGATGTGATATTCATGGAGGCAAAATCGTTGATGATAAACATCATCCGAGCATTTCCAACTGGGCATGCAATTCTTCAGCGTCCCCTCGAGCTTCACCGGATAGCTGATTATGCAGGTAATTCTGGCGAGTCCAGCCTTGTAAAGCGAGGCATCAAGGCCCTTGATCTTTTGCAAGAAATAGAAGGTTCCAATCCTGAAGACTACCATTTGTTAGTTTCTGAAGTCGATTACGAACTCAATCAGCTCGGGTCTCTAAAGGACTCAGTTGAGCAGGAAGCTCGGTCTTTAGAGGATGTGTTTAAGATCATCCAAGAGCACAATGAATATCTGCGATCTCAACTGGGCACATACAAGTCGTACCTAGCAAATGTTCGCACTCATACTGGATCTAAGGCCGATCGCCCTGTTGGAGTTAGCCTAGGCAGCGAAAAGCCTAAAGTTGGCAAGCATCGTGTCGTCGTCAAGAAATATGGTTTACAGCAACTGGTGCGCGAGGGTGTCGTTCTGGAGTGGAACATTCCGGAAACTAGAGCAGGAAATCTTTACGTTTCCATTGTTTCGCCCACTCCAGGAACGTTTGTGATTTCTTTGATAATGAAAGGTCGTCCTCAGCCAATCTTCATCGTCGACTTCAAGCTGGATGATCTTTTAGAGATGCGTGACCAGGCATCTGAAACCCTTAATCTTCAATGCGTACTGGTGAACGTAAAATACATGCAAGCCCTTTTGGCTCGTGACTTTACCAAGAAGCGCTGATTGATGAATCAGCGCTGGTACAATGCGATAACGAAATTTTGTTCGAGATGTTGGTCTTTTTCCCGTGGTAAGTTTTTTTCTCTATGTTTCTTTCTTTCTCGTTTTTTTCTTGTTGTGGATTTTTTTTATAAAATGTAGTTTTTCATTTTTCGTGTTTTTTTCTCAATATTCAACATTTTTTCTTTTCGTGAATGGATTTTGATTATTTATCGAGTTATGTACGTCTAGTAAAGCCATATGTATTGCAATTATTCTCTTGAATTGGTGACAGTTTTTTTTAGTTTGGGCTCAGACTTGTGATGCACATAGTTTTCGAGAAGTGGTACTTCTTGGTGTTTCTCGAGTATAGTTGAAGATGAGTATTCGATAGTTATTGATATACATATGATTGCCTTCTAGGTCCTAGGAGACCATACAACTGCGCTTGTTTGCAACTTGTTAGAATGTCTGACTTTCTAAGAATAACTAGTATAAGGTCATTAGGCTATTACCTTTGTCACTTCTTGCATATAGCAAGACCCTAGCAAAATTAAGCTTATCAAATCTATCGCTTGAAAGTGTGAAAGGTGCCTGGAAGGATGCTTTCTAAAACTCCCAAACTCCCAAACAGCAAAACAACGCTTCAAAAATTGTGCACGGCTGTAGTCACGTGAGTTTTGGATGGAAAAAAAACTTTTGGGTGAAAAAAAAATATTCCCGTTCTTTTTCTCAGATTATCCATCTATATTTCTCAAATCTATACACATTCTTCGACTCTATATCTAAAATGTCGGACAGTGAAGAGGAAAATTTCGATATTTCTAATGCCCTGGCATTGAATGCTGACCAAAGCAGTAGCGACTTGTCTTCCTCTAGTGAAGGCGAAGACTTTCAAGACGAGATTTTGTCTTCTGGAGACGAAGAAGAGTCTGAAGATGAGAAAGAGCCGGCCAACAAAAGTGCCAAGAAGCTCAAACCAGCAGCAGATCTAAGGTCATTTCCTGCTCTCGAACTTTCCGATGACGAAGAAGAGGAGGACACTGAGGGACTCAAGGGTCGGCGCCGAAAGCCTATTACAGACGACGACTTCTTTGCCTCGCTTCAACAAGAGGCCAGTGCTGGCAAAAAGAAGAGCGCTGGTAGTTTTGCAGGTATGGGACTCTCGAAATACATTTGCGCAAACATTTCCAAAAAAGGTTTTAGGAATCCTACTCCTATTCAGCGTAAGACCATTCCTTTGGTTCTTGAAGGCCGTGATGTCGTGGGAATGGCTAGAACTGGTAGTGGTAAGACGGCAGCGTTTGTACTACCCATGCTTGAAAAGCTGAAGGTCCATTCCGCTAGAGTGGGTGCCCGAGCAGTCATTTTGTCTCCGAGCAGAGAGTTGGCATTACAAACTATGAAAGTGGTCAAGGACTTTAGTCGCGGAACGGATTTGCGATCTGTTTTGTTAGTAGGAGGTGACAGCTTGGAGGACCAATTCAGTATGATCATGAGCAATCCCGATATCATTATTGCTACCCCTGGTAGATTTCTGCATTTGAAGGTCGAGATGCAGCTGGACCTTAAAACAATTGAATACATTGTGTTTGATGAGGCCGATCGACTTTTCGAGCTCGGTTTTTCGGAGCAATTGAACGAGATTCTTGCTTCTCTAGCAACCAACAGACAAACGCTGCTTTTTTCTGCCACACTACCTAGATCTCTTGTTGATTTTGCCAAGGCCGGTCTTCAGGATCCCGTGCTTGTCCGCCTGGATGCTGAAACCAAGATCTCAGATGAGCTCGAAATGGCATATTTTGGCATCAAGGACGGTGAACGTGAGGCTGCGCTGGCATACATTTTGCAAAGTGTCATCAAAATGCCTCCGGCCACTGCTGCTCAGCTCAAGTACTTGGAAAAACTAGATAACCAAGTGCCATCTGACGAGGAAGACGAAGAGGCAGACCCCAAAAAGAGAAAGTTCAAGCCTAATCACAAACTCATCAGACTTCCCTCCGCCACAGAGCTCCCATCACCTCATTCTACTATTGTGTTTACGCCTACGAAGCATCACGTCGAATATATTGCGCATCTACTGAAAGCCATGGGCTACGCTGTGTCATATATTTATGGTACTTTAGACCAGACTGCCAGAAAAGACCAACTTCACAGATTCCGCGCCGGAAAAACCACAATCTTGGTTGTCACAGATGTTGCTGCTCGTGGTATTGATATTCCTGTTCTTGCCAATGTGATCAACTACAGTTTACCTACGAGTCCTAAAGTATTCATCCATCGTGTGGGAAGAACGGCTCGTGCCGGTCGTCGTGGTTGGGCCTACACTATAGTCAAAGAGCAAGATGTTCCATATTTGCTCGACTTGGAGCTATTTTTGGGTCGCAAGCTGCTGCTAACCAATCAGCACAAGGAAGGTACTGAGATTAGCTACTCAAACAGATTAGTGCTTGGATCTTTACCTCGCGACGGGCTTGAGGGGCAAATGGAGGAGGTTGGTGCTATTCTGAAGGAGAGTTACGACATAAGAAGTTTGCAAGAGGTTGCTGCCAAGGGTGAGAAGCTTTATCTCAAGACGCGTGGTGCCGCTTCTCAGGAGTCAGCGAAACGAAGTAAAGCGCTGATGACTACAGGAAGATGGGATGAACAGCATTTGTTGTTTGGTCCCTCTCTGGAGGATGAACGACAAGAGTTCTTGGACAAGCTGGCAAACAGAAAATCCAAAGATACTGTTTTTGAGTTCAAGAAAACATCGTATGGGTCAGTGGCTGAACTTATGGCTCGACGCAGAGTACAAATTGCACCAATCCAAAAGAGAGCAGCTGAACGGCGGGAGGTCGAAAAGAAGGAAAGAGAAGCTGGTCTTGTGCATACTGCTGAAGCGGAACTGTTGAAGGGCCAAGGCGACGAAGACCGAGAAGACTCTGGCGAGGACGAAGATGCGCAAACTGGCAGCAAGCGAAAGAGAATGTCAGAGGTGTCTGTTACAGAAAACGAACTCCAGGCCACTTTTGAAGAAGCTCCTACACTTGAACAAAGCAGGAAAGAAAAGAAGACGTTCCGCGATCCTCAGTTTTACATGTCACATTTTGCTGCGGTAAATGCAGCCGAAGACCGTGCTTATAGTGTCAGCGGTGCAGGTGCAGGTAACGGATCGTTTTTTGCGGATGCAGCCCGCGGAGCAACGTTCGACCTTGTCGGCGACGGAGCTGATTTTACGCAGAAGCAAGGTATGAAGTGGGATAAGAAGCGAGGAAAGTTCATCAACGCTGGATCTACTGATACCAAGGGAGGCGGTGAGAAGTCAATGAAATTTATTCGTGGAGAGGGAGGTACCAAGATTCCTGCCTCTTACCGTAGTGGGCGCTTCGATAACTGGAAGAAGGCACACAAGTCGAGTGGTGTCAAGACTGGCACTACTGAGGACTCGAGCTTTACACCCGGGCCTCGCGGAGGATCAGGATCTAGACCCGGCGCTGATGGTGTTGAAGGCGGGTACAAGAAATACAAGCACAACAAAGTTGAGGCGCCCAAGAAAGCCGACCGGGCTCGTGACGATTACTTTGTGCGCAAGCAACGTGTCAAAGAAGCGCTTGATAAGGGAATGCAAGTCAAGGGAGTTCAATCTAGAAACGGTCCTCCTGGTAGGGCTGGTGCCTCTGGTAATGGTATTCAGTCAAGTGCCCAAGTTCGTAAGGCGAGAGAGTTGAAACAAAAGAGAAGGGACAAGAACGCGAGACCGTCTTCTTCTTCCAAGGGAAGACGATAGGAAAGTTAGAATTAAGACGGGTATAGAATCATATAGAACGATGGCTAATGTAAGAATGGGATTTTACACTGGTTCTTTAATTATTATAGATCAAAAGGTTGCGGGCAGTTCTTAGTTACTTGGGATGCTTGAGCAAGAGATTTCCAGCACAAACGAAAGCACGTGTGAATGACTTTTTTTCTTTCAGAAAACTTTATAGTATGTTTGACTGTACCGGTATTTCACCGCTAGCCAAACGCGTACGCTAGAGCTCATATGTTACGTCGGTCTTGCTCAGACGGTAGGTAAACCGCAGCCACCTTGAAGTTTTGATATCTTTATTATTTTTTTGGAGCGGCGCAATATGTTGGATTGGAGGTAGCTAGAGTAGGAATTACGCTCTTTGGATATATTTTTGTCATTTTCAGAATCATGGTATATTTACGAAAGTGCATTTCGGATGTATGTAATAGGGCTCAGTTCATGATCAGTTTAAGATGTTACCGGTTGAGCTTAGGTCAGTAACTTAGTTGATATTTACGACAAGAAGTATCATCATCATAAGTAACAATAAAATGGAATTTGCCTCGATACAAATCTAATTAATTGTGGCGTCTTGTTATATATCGATACCTTTTTCGCAATTGGTCATTTGGTATAAATTGGTTAATCGTACAACGCTATCGCTCAAATGTCCGTGTAGTATATGTATGCTCGGACTTAATGAAGACTAGTCTTTCTCCAAGACGGGCGAGTGATTTGTGAAAAAAAAAGAAAAGTAATCAGACTGTATCGTTGCAGAAGCTGCAAGTTTTTTTCGCTTTTTTTTTTTGATTCTTTTTTGATCACAATCATGACGAGTTCAACTTCTCTAAATGGTTGGCGGTAATCAGGCCTAATGGAAAGGCAGCATATAATTTCCTTTACTCTAGAGAAACTAAGGACTCAAAAAAAAAGTAATAGCAAGCCAAGTATTATGCGCAAGTAACAATAAAAGACGAGAAAAAAATGGTCTTGTCGAAGACATTGAAACAATGTAAGCTTTGCAGACTTATTACCAAGACCTTGGATCCCCCGAGAAGCTAGAGCAGCTAATCCATTGTGTATCGTTCGCCTATATTAGGCCGTTATACCGCAAACGCTGGTCTAGCCACATATTGTGTGTGCTGCAGGCCCGAACTCATGATCACGCACCAGTTTGTCATGTTCGGAAAGGCATCCATCGGCTTTGGCCAAGTTTCTATGAGCTTGTCCTGTTTTTAAATTGAATATCAGTTTAACGAGCGATATTGCGTTCAACTCCATGCTCCCAATTTTTTCAAAAACTTTGAAAAGCCCATGATAGAGAACAATAGTGTTTGAAAGAATGTGCTCATTCAGGCTGGTTTTCTTAAGGTGAAACAATCGAAGTAAAGACTCAAAACATCAAATGTTCGAACGATGAAAATCATGTGTGCTGCCGGCATGTAGGAAGATAATTATCATACAAGTCCTAGCAGTATGACTATACTATTGAGTCAAGGAATCGTTTAGAAATGGCAAAATATGGGTAAAGCCTGGGCAATCTTGAAAATCTCGTAAATCATTGAACTAAGATATAGGACAATTACTAGTATTACATGCTCAATGCTTGCTCTTCAATGCCGATTGTTTGAATAGATTGTTGGAATTATCAGATATTGCTGGTCGTCATGGAATATCATTGTACATGATCGAACATGATCGAAATTGATAAGCGCGGTCTATGTATTCTGCGTATCACAAACAACAACGCGTTTGATCAACCTCAAGGCATACGCATAGACTAGTCCATGACATTATAGTAGCGTCTGATAGAGTCCTGGAAAGTTGCGAGCTCCCGGCCTCTTCACATGCTGCTTTTAAAACACACTTGTTTACCTCCGGACCTGAGTCCTGGCGGCCTGAACTATAAGCCGCCATCTATAGCTAGCCACCTCCACCACCACCACCACCCACAGAAAACCTTTGAATGCAGGCCTTACAGTAGCGCTGGTCATAATAATTGCCCTTATGGTTATCCCTTTTTTATTTTTAGTTTTGCACGAATTCCATTGCCCGGTTACATTCGAACACTCACAACCCTCCTCCGTCAAGAGAAAGTAACTCAGTTCGTATCCTACAGCCTTTGCTTTCCAATATTACAGCGGCAGTATCAATCTATAGGGGCCTTTGCAGCTAATCGCTTGCTAGTACATTATCTATAAACATTATAAAGGCTAGTCTTAGATGCTTCAAAGATAAGATCTTCCAGCCTCTCAAACTCGTCCGTGCCTTTTCATGTTTCAATATGGCATGGGCTTGAGCATTTTACACGTCCAGCTGCAAAAAACCTAGCTAGGGCGACATGATCAGAAAATTCAGGCGGCAAGACGGCAATTCCGTAAACGAAGAGGTGCGTAATGACGGCAGATGTTTAAACTTAACATATCAGCACAGTGCCAGCACAACCAGCTAAGGTTTGGAGCATAATTCAGTTATAGGTTTCATTCTACGAAGAGAGAAAGTAGTGTAATGCTCGGATAACTGGTTTTCCATTATTATGCTTTGCATGATTTTTATTTTATTTTATCGAAATCCCTAGCTATAAACTGTCTATATCACCTCGTATATTGAGCTGTAGTATAGAGTACAGTTACTGAGGTTCCACGGGCATGACCTCTTCACTGGCAGCTGGGATCTTCGGGGCTTTCTGTGCAATACATGTTATGGGGACGGCATGTTACTTGATATACCGGCCGTAGAAACAGCTCTTGTCAAAATGATGCAGAGAAACGACGCTGGTTCCTTTCTCGGGAAAGAAGCTCGGTTCGTGTTAAACGAGCGTTCCAAATCCTTTGTGCAAAGGCAAGCTGCCTAGTTCAGGCTGCACACACATTTTGAGTTTTATTCCATAAGTCCAAGGATCCACAAATTGCATCTAATGTGTCCAGACTCCACAGGCAGCAGCGGAATCATACGGACCCAAAAAGTATAACCAGACGCAATTGATTATCGATAACCGGAGACTATTTTAAGCTTCAAGGAGCCCAAAACAGTTTCTGTAACAGTGCTCATTACTCACGGCTCATGGAGGGTCCCTAATACCGGCAGTTACAAGGGCAGACCTGAAAACTAGAGCCGCCATTCTTAAAGTCCTGAACTTAATGCGTTATGGAAGACCAGCAGGAGGCCTAGGGCCTAGTCAGTTATCATCGGATGATCAAAGTCACCAGGAGGAGCGGCTGCACTTGACGTAATGATCAAAAAAAAAACCAAATACAACCATGAGTGGTTTGGTGGCCCACTTCGAACAAGACGCTATAAAACTAGACTAGTCTAAGAGATGCTCTTCATTAGCACCTACTGTCGAGTTGCATTGGCAATGCGTTTGAAGGGGCCCTCGGAGATCTAGAGACGCAAAGTGATGCTGCCAGTGCCTTGCGTTTTGCATGAACAAAAGGTGTCGGTATTAGAGCTGGCTCAGTTAAACTGGTCTGGTTTATCGACCGACAGGTTCCAAGCGTTTCCCAGAGTTTGGATTTGTTGCATTACTTGGCCATTTGCAAGCCAAATGGGAATACAAGAGTTGGGCAAGTAGATAGAGAATAAGAGGCTACTGATGTCGTGGAATGTCAGAGTTCTTGCTCCAGAGTATTAAGGTCAAGCCAGGATTACACGCACACACAGGCGCAGAAAGCCGACGGTGAGGCTTGCGTGGCCTAGCTATTCGAAGTAGCCGGTTATTCTTTCTTTGTCAACGCAAACATTTTATATTGCGAATTGCAATCTCAAACTTAAGCTCTTCTCTGCTGGAATTAATAAAAGAAGCACGGCCTGAATATTAATTGTAGTATTAATTTATTACGATCAATATCCCAGCATTGTGGATGTAATTCTGAATACGGATGTACTCGACTTGAACAAGTCAACATCAATGCCTCTGGAAGCCACTGGACGCCCATCGGAAAAAAAGCGCCCACGCACGGGAGGGCCCACGGAAGCGGAGATACCGGAGATATCACAGGTGCTAGGCTAAAAGATTGAGGCAGGATGTCTCTTTATTAATGTTACTTGTGATTCTTGTATTATTCGATATATGAGCAGTGGATTCATGGCTAAGCTACGGCTGCAGCGCTAGCAAAAAATCAGTCCTCAATGCTCCAAGTCCCACGAAGCTTCGTCATACATGCAAACAGCTAGACTAAGACTGGATGTATATATGTATAGCATAGATATATATTGATCTACACAGATTCTACAGTGGACGGAGCCAGTTCCAAGAGCAGTAAGGCATAGGCTACATTTAACATCATACATGAACAAATTGTAGGCTGGTCAGCGTGTCGAAGTTTAAAAGTTCAAGGCTCTCGCAGTTTTTCAGTGTGCTTGAATACAACATATCCAGGATAACAGAAACTGCTAGAGAGGAGGCCTGATGAAAGAAAGACAATGCATTTACGCATTAAGAATGCATATGAAAAGGGCCCAAGACGAGAATATCAAGCGCTTCTTTTCAATTTCAAGACACTTCAGACGTTTAAGAGAGAAGGAATTTTTAAGTTTGGTTTTCAGGTGTTTGTTTGTTGGCTTTCTTTCACAATTGCAGTTCTGTCAGATTGGACTGTCCTGAAATGCCGGTTAATATGGGCCTGGGTAGATTTCGAAACTTGTTGAGCTTGTTAAGTCTGTTGTGCTCGTTGTGGCCAATTTTTGGCTGTCAGCAGCCATTTAGTGGCAATGTGGTGTGTTATGTGCCCACCAAATGGCTTGATCGCCTTATAAAAGTTGTATTTGTACTTGACCTTGGTTCCATATGGATTACTAACGAGGCAGCGTAGAGCTCTTGAAATCAGATTCCAAACACAAGTGTTAACGCACACATAGTTGTGGCCACGCGGATTCAACTGTCAAGTTAGTTTATTTTTATATACTCATTTTGGTTCATTTTTTCTTCCTCTTTTTGGGTCTGTTTCAATTTCTCCACCCCCAAGCATCTCCTTGGCTTGCCTTATTTATTCCGTATATTTGGCCCTTTTCAGCATTTTGATCTCCTTTGATTCCTTCTATTTCTTCAAACCCTTCCATTCTCTTTGCAATTGTATTATGCAATTCATCTAAACTGCGTGGCTAAAAACTTCCAATGAAACCAACAACTATCATGATATAGTTCAAAGTTACGTACCTAGGATGCTTCATTTGTTCTTGAATTCGATGTCTTCAATGACAAAGACCTTAAGAACAAATAAAATCTGCCCAGCAAAATCTATACCACCAGAGAAAGCTACATTCAAGTCCGGACTCAGTGAACTTTACTCTGAACAAGTGCCTGCTCAACTTGAGCTGTGAAGAACTTTGTATCGAAAAAAAAAAAATGCTATGGAACGAAAAGAAAAATTAATGGAAGTTTTTACATAGAGCACATATAAGAGATCAAAAAACGTAGTACTTCCTGCTGTCAATAAAGTTCACGTACATTCGGTGTTTGAAGCGCTTGATGATTGTAGATGGCTATAGCTATGACTAAAGGCGTATGGCAGTTTTACGTTTTGAAAGCATTTCGGAGCACGTATGTGCGACACCCCGAAAATAAAGATACAAACAACAGTAGCCAAAAGGGTCAAACCGTCAAGCCAATTACACCTGTACACACACATTGTCAATTCTGAGTCTTGATGCTCTCCTTTGCTTCTAGGTTCTACAGATGTTGTACATGCGTCAACGGTCTTATACGGCCCATAGGTTGGACATTCCTGGAAGGTGCATCTTCAGCGGATGTACAAGTATAGCTGCCTACAGTCTATTGTTCAACAAAGTAGTCCAAATTTGGCAGCCCACAGTAGAGGCCGACTACCATTATTGGTCTTGATTCCAAGTTCCAAAACAGTTTTAAACATATTGTCTCCTCACAGTGCTGCTTGGAAAAGCGCCCAAACAGCGGGGCTTTTACGGAGCTTGTTGAATGGCGCTGCGTAAGACTATTTACGTTTAGTTCCCTTTCATCTATTAGTGAATTTGAGTTACGGCAATCCCTTGATCAGGTCTACCATCAAAATCCATATCGTTCCACTTGTTATTTCAAACTTCACGTAGGCTGGTTGGTCAGCACCCTACTATGGTGAAAGTTTAAGAGTTTGAGAGTTTAACTCAAGCCCAACAATGGTAGAAATGGAAGAACTTGTGCAGCTCAGCATGCGTTAACGTTTGATGATCTCTAATCACATCCTGTGGCACACGTACTGAAAGAAATGGAATAGGCAAAGTCTAACTTTTAAGATTAAGCTTTGTCTCACCAGCAACGTTCTGTACTACTAACCTCAGAAATATTAAACTCTAACATGCGTCAAGTTTAGCTGCCTGCACCTATCCGCATTGGATCTACCTGCAGCTCAAAGTTAGGCTAGGCTCAATGAAGACTAGCCCTCGATACACGAGCATTACAAGCAGTTGTCAAACACTATACCGAGGTTGGGTACGCCCAGTCCAATCAGGACAGATCCAGGACTTGTTTAGGGCATGACTTTGCATTTGTGGCTTTGTCAAGTGTCACGGTGTGTGTATGTGCATGCATAATATGTATGCAACATTAGTCTGAACAAAACGCGCTGCTCTGTAAGCGGTCAAGCTCCGTCGCTGCGCTTCAATTTTCCATCAGTCGAAAGACCAAAGGGAAGGCTGCTGGGAAGACTAAAGGCGAGACCACACGCAAGGCCACACGCAAGGCCTCACGCAAGACTGCAGGCAAGACCACCACAGGCAAAAGCTGCGTCCCTTAAAAAAAAAAAGTCTGTGCATGACTTTTTCACGTGAGACGGTTCTACCAATAACGCAGCTAGTAAACACGTGATCAGGAATACCGATCGCGATCGCGAATACGTGCTTAGATTCTAGACGCCAGAACTGTCGGAGCAGTTAGAGCAGTGAGAGAGTAGAGAAAGCGGCGAAATCAGTGAGAGCAGTCTAGGACGTCCCTGCCGTCGAATCTCGATCTTGAGTTTGCTTTGGTGAAGCCCGGATCGCAGGGCCTATCGGGACAATTCTGCACATATGTTGCAAAGCCTGAGCCAGCGAGAAACCTCTTTCCTTCTTCTCCCCCCCCTTCCTTACAGGAATTTTGAGTTTGTATGTTCTGAAAGTAAAAGAAAGAAAAAGAAGAAGAAAGAAACAAATATTACAGCGTAGACAGCTATACGTAGTCTATAGTTGGTTACTATTCCGGCATGTACATGGTTAGAACCTCGGAGCTCAACAGCCGTATGCCCATGAATTCAAAAAAAAAACAGTATGGAATACATATGGCAATACCAAAGGCCCAAAGTATAGACCACCATATAACCAAGGCAACTTTAAGCAGACGCCAGCTGAGTGGGCATAGTGCCATAGGGCTTAGGGAAAATGGAGCCCATGGAAGCCGACGCGAAAGAATGCATGGAAAAGAAAGCATATTTACCGCTAAGAAACCCTCTCCTTCTTCTTCTTTTTTTGATTTTTTTAGTTTTTAACGCATATACTCACGCGAGAATATATCATGGCATTCGCCTTGACCTCATCGATAGATGTTAGATAGGGCAGCATTAACCACAATAGCAGTAGCGGCAGCAGCAGCAGCAGCATCATCTACAATGACCATACGATCTGAGAGCCCAAGAGTCTGTGAGTCTCAGACAGCTGCGAATCAAATGCTGACTAGACCAGACTAGACCAAATATGGCCAAGTATGCTTTCTGTTTATTGATCAGCATTAAACCGGTCTTAACTCTTAACTCCTAACTCTTAATTTTTTTGATGCATCAAGCATACAAAACCACTGAGCAGCAGCCCCTAGCGGAAAAAAAGAGAGAGAGAGAGAGAGAGAGAAATACATGGATATCTAGACTACCAGTTCATCTGGCAAGTTCGTCTTTTGGTGCTAAAAGACAGTAGACTAATATATTCAATATACTACGCAATTTACCAATGCCAAAATGAAATGAAAAAAAATACAAACAAACTGACAAGGTTTTCCATGGGAAAGTGTCTGTATATCGAGCTTTGCGATGCACAAAAAGAGGCATCATCCATCTGTAAGACCCCGAGAGTGCCCGCGGGGGGAGTAATGATTTTGACCTATCATCACCTATAAAGCCCGGAAACACTTTTCTATGATGTTCACACACACACGAGCTCTTTGAGGGTCTACTCAGATAGTGTGTAATCTATCAGCACACCATGTATCACAACCTTACAGCATTTTTTTATTGACAAACCAGGCGGAGAGGCACCACCGAATGGTTAACGGAAATGCATGTGGCAAAAATCAAAGTTTTTTCAGGATGCCAAGCTTGCGTGTAGTGGGCTCTGCAATATAGCATACTTAAGCCGAGCCGTATCCTTTTCATTGAGACAAATGTTTGGGCTTGTTTTTCTTTTTTTTTTTTCCCTTCCCTTCTCCTCTCTCCTCTTGTTTTATCATGGCCCATATTAGAGATTCAGACTCAGGTCTACGTCTCATGGCCGGCGATGGACCGGGCTGGCCCTGGCCAGGCCATAGACTATGAGCGACTATGACGGCTACAACCCGGAGACACCACGCGTAGGTGCAGCTTTATCGGGGAATTGCGCTGTTCACCGTTCCCTTCTTTATTTATTTTTTTTTTTTCTTCGGTGTCGAGTCTAGTTGAAAGATAGTGTTTCCTTTGATTTAATTTTATGCATGCTCAATTAAAGCCTAGCTAAGGGTTGTCTCAGGCCTTCCTCCGTCAGTTTTTATTGAAACACTACCCGTATAGTTCAGCCGGAGTAAAACATTACTGAAAGGCTAAAAAAAAAATTAAAAAGAGACTCGAGCTCCGTGCTCATTTGAAAAGAAGAAAAACCATGTCAAAGGCAAGGTTTGCCGAAGCCCGACGGAATCAAGAATGTTCCAAGGGGTTGTACTGTAGACTCTGTTTATACTCTGCGTAGACTGTGTTGACTGTGTTGACTGTGTGTATAGTGTATTCTGTGTAGACACAGAAAAGGTTGACTGCTAAGTTTGCTGTAAAAATCCAATCCAGCGTGATGTTTGTGTCTAGTCTACTCTTATATTGGCACAATTTGGGCCCATAATTTTGGAGCTAGCATTGATCAAGAGAGAGTCAAGACTCTGGCTAGGCGCTTACTTTTTTGTTTTCTATTGTTACAAAGCCGGGAAATTTACTGTAAACTGTTCAAACAGTCTGTAGATGCAAGTGCTCTCTGTAGTAAATTAATCCATTGTTTACTTGCAACTTTAGCCAAGGATATAACGACCGCACGGCACGTCATGTACATGTGAAGAAATGAAGCGTAGAATGAATATTGAGTGGAAGCTAAACGTAGACCACAACGGCGTCCGTAAACTAACTAGGTTTACGGCTGATGAATAACGACAGCTGATACATGCCAGTGGGAAAAATGAACGTTTATTATTACTTCAAAATTCAGATTATTCGTTTTTGTGTGTTTTTGAACTATACTATACCATGTGGCTTCTAGCTGGGCCTAGAAAATGTTGTAAATCGACCCTCCTAGAATTAGACTATTGGCGATTGTTTTAATGAAGAAGATGCTGCCTGATAACAGGTAACTTTATAAAAAATCTGTGCAAAAAGCCAAAGAACACAATCAGTAAGTGCACAAGTAAGCTACTAAACTATTGAACTACTAAACTATATTAGACGGTATTAGTCTGTTTTAGACTATATTAGACTTCAGTAGACTTTGGTAGCTATTACAAGAAGATGGATGAAGGCAGTCAAAAGTCGGCTAAACAAAAGACCAAGATTGAACCAAGATTGAACCAAGGTTGAATCAAAATTGAACTAGAATTGAACAAGAGAATACATTCCAAAGCAGCTCAAACCTGGGCCTTCTATAGCCGACTTGCCAGCCTGCTTGGACTCTGCTACTAGATATTTATATCTCCCAAAAAAAATAAAAATAAAAAAGAAGCATAAATCAATGGACCAAAGAGACTAAAAGGGTTTGAGCTCTATTCTGATCAAGTGGGGATGGACTATGACAGTGATATATCCATGTGAAGAAAAGTTACAGAGAGAGAGCGTGTGTGTGTGTGTGTCAAACAAATCTGACCTCACCCGTTTAAGGGCTGCAGTTTCTGCCTAACTTGTTGCTTCGTCTTTCGTAAGGTCTGTGAAATAAAATGCATCACTCTATAAACTTAAGAAATCCAATCGACTCACTCTCTTTCACAATAACAGATAAACATATTATATATATCGCTTTGAAAGACTAGACTAGGATACACATGGCTGTCTAGAACTTTGGCCAAACGGTATCACCTACTATATCAGTGCTGGGCTGGTAAAAGATGTTAAACGATCCAATTGCCCAGCGCTACCATTGGGTCATGTTGCTGCTTTTTTTTTGTTCTTCTTTCATCTTTATTCATGTATATATATCTAGCACGGTCTCAATTGGCCTTGGAATCAACTGGGCTTTTGTTTGATCTACCTTGAATGTTGCAAAGAAAGAATGTAAACAGGTCTTCTGCCTGTATGGTATATATATCAGTAAAGTGAATCCAAAAGGAGATGATCTGTCAGAGACGTTTTTCTTTCTTTCTATCTATTTCTCCCTCTCCCTCTCTTTCTCTCCGTGTGTATCTCTCTATATCTCTTTCTGTTCGAAGCACAACAATTGCAACATATTACAACAGCTCCGGTATCCCGGTATATTGCAGAAATGCGCATCGTGTTTCGGTAGTCGAGGGCGCCGGTCGCACGCAAAATGCCGTTTCCTCTTTCTGCGCCGATAAGTGAACTTTGCGATGATGTGCTGGTACTGTAGAATGGAATGTTTCACGGATTCACGGTGTGCGTGAAGCATAGGCTGGTGCTGGTATCATGAATATGAATCTGATACTTATGAAGACACTCATGAAGAGACTCATGAAGATCGCATGCACACATGGTCTTCCGATAGCGATATCGATCTGACGGTCTCAGGCGATTCATGAGATATGTTAATGAAAGAAAAAAAAAAAGTTGACTGAAATGATCTACTACGATTGTGACTACACAAATAATAATAATAACTATAATCAACATCAACGTTTGATGGTCAACGTTTGATGACCGACGTTTGATGGGCCTCCGACCAGCGCAGGTGCTCAAACACACAAACAACTTTTTTTTTTTTTTTTTTTAATTTTTGCGTTTTTTTTATTTCTTCAAACATTCCCTTCTAAAAGAGAGATCGGCCCCCTCCTCAATGGATCTTCAGCATCAGCATCGATCGCCAGCATCACCGTTCAGTTCAGCATCATCACCGCTCAACGCTTTGCGGTCGGTCGACTCCAGCGAAAAGGGAAAAAAAAAACCATCAACCCACCAGCCACCACCACCACCAGTACCAAACCAGCTTCCATGCTCTCTACTCGAATGAATCGGCATTCAAATCAATTGGTCTCACAAAAGAACAAAAAAAAATAGTAAAAAAAATAAAAATAAAATAAAATAAAATAAATTATATGAAGTAAATAATACATAGAAAAAAAAAAAAACGTTCTGCACAATTTACTTTTTCTACCTTCTTTAGGCCCAACAAATAATCTCATGAGAATGTTTTGTCTGTGCAGTCCTTGTTCTTTGTCCTTGTTCTTTATGAAACACTCACGCTTCAACTGCCTCCCTCCCTCCACCCCCCGGCAGATCTCGCTGTAGACCTAGGTCTATCTGCGCAACCCGAAGGCAAGTATGAAACTAAAAAAAGAACCTGCCATATAAGGGACCTGCTCGTATAGACCCAGCAGCGGACCTAAGCTTCGCTCTTCCAGGCCCTTCCTTTCTTGATTGCTCACTTTCGAAGTCATCGCATCAATTTCAACAGAAATAAACAAAACACACGAAAAAAACTAGACTATAATTGTATCAACAGTGAAAATTTAAACGAGCAAACAAACTGAAGTATAGAAAACGAGACAGAATAAAATCAAATCAAATCAAAAAAAGAAAAAAGTATACGCGCGTAAAATTATAATGACATTGTGAGCCATTCCCACTGGTTACTATCATCGTTCACATTTCCATTTCCATTCCCGCTGGCACTGCCGATACTGGGATCTGCTTTCCGGCCATTGACAACACGGTTGTGTGTTCCATTCAATGAAGACCCACCCTTTTTATTCGCTGCTGCTGCTGCTGCCGCTTGGTGTTGTTGCTGCTGATGCTGTAGCTGCTGTTGATGATGTTGTTGATGATGTTGTTCTTGTTGATGTTGTTGTTGTTGTTGTTGTTGTTGTTGCTGCTGCTGCTGCTGCTGTGCTACTGCCGCTTGCAGGTTGCCAGCCACGCTGCCACTGACGGCCCCGTTCCCTATTACCGAGTTCCGCCGCGACTTGGCTTTCCGTACACCAGCAGTAGCCACACCGCTGCTAGCTACATCCAGCACCGTTGACCCCCGCCGCGACAATGACCCTTTCCGCGAACTACTGCTGTCGGTGGGGGTTGTGGCTCCTCCGCCCGACGGACCGCTCGTGCTACCCCCGCCAGGGCCCGATCGGTTTCGTTTCTTGATGACGTCAGTTTTTAGCGAAAGAGGCCGCACTACACCATGTAGCTTCAAAAACAACCCGCACGCGTTACATAGTGGTTGCCCCTCGGGATTGCGTCTCCACAGTGGAGTGGTCTGGGTATGGCAATTCGTACAAGACGTTGGAGTTTGCGCTGACTGCCCGTTGAGATCGCCCTTTTTGTCATCGTCCGACTGCGGCGACACTGAAGCAGACCCGAGTTTGAATTTCGGCCTCTCACTAATACTGCTAGGCTTAGGAACTGTTTTCGGCAACTTGGAACTACTCATTTTTTTCAGATTGGTGCGAGAACTAGACGGCGTAAGAAGACTAGACGCATTCACCTGCGAAGCCGTGCGTTGGATTTTGGGCCGGTGCGTACCGTTGTTCATCATTGATGGCGTTACTGGTACGCTGCTAGAATATAGTTGAGGAGATTTGTGTGTGTCCATGTCGTCCAGAGAAAAATTGCTGTCGTTGATTGTAAACATGTCTTGGACGTCATCCAGCTTGGATTTGAAGCTGAATATACTGCTGTTGAATTCACCATCATCTGGGAACTTGGGCATGGACTGCTGTGACCCGGAATCTTGATTGAAGATCTGAGACGGCTGAATATGCTGCTGGTCATTAAATGTCGATGTCGGCACGCTACCAGCGGTGCGCTGAGGGGGCCAATGGCCATCGTATCGGTCCTTCGAGCGGTCTCCCGCATTCATTGCAGACACTCCCTGGGGTGCACGTGCTGAGAGTCGGTCTTTGCTGGATTGGCTCATGCCGTACTCAAAGAACAAGGGATCACGTGAAGTGCTCTCATACAAAGGTGTCATTGAGGGATTAGACACAGACGAGGGCATTGAAATAGCGCCAGCACTTGGGGAGTAGAGCTCTGCAAGAGAAGTCATTGATGACGATAGAGACAGCGAGTCGGGCTGATCTTGAAAGTTTCGGAGCGTGGCCGAGCTGTCGCCTGAAAAGGATGTGCCGAGAGGCTGTTGCTGAATATTGTATTCGTGGGGGAAGTCGTAGTTCATATTATAGTTGGAAGGGTTCGGAGTGGAGGCTGTGGATGTGCTATTGTTGTCCAAGCCTTCGACGGCAAGAGGATCTAGAGAGAAGCGGAAAGAGTTTGAAGAGCCAGGAGGATTGGAGGAAGGCGTAATGCTGTTGATTGGTGAAGAGGAATGATTCAGCTGGGATTTTTGAGGACTGAACGGGTATGGTTGTTTCCAGGATTTATTATTTTGGGAGAACTTTTGGTAATCCATAGGTACCTCAGGAGCTGCAGCAAAAGCATTTTGAGCTGTGGCCATGAGTGAGGACGAGTCTGCTGGTCGTTTTTTGGAGCGAAAGTCCTTAAAGGAGGTTAGTAAAGAGTCACTGGCAGGGAGAGAAGCGCTTACAGCCTGGTAGCCCTCTTGGCTCATTTTTTTTATGTGAGCGACATAGTCAAATTCAGCTCGGGTCGGGTCAGTTGAGGGTGATAATCTTTGCTTGTCCTTGAGTTGCTTTCTAGGTGCGCGTTTCGCGTTGTTTGGAGATTGTAGGATTGACTCACTTTTGTTGTAGGAGGAAGAAGCAGAGTTGGACGAATTTGGGGTAGTTGTAGAGGTGTGAATTGGGTTTGAGGCAGGCGACGGAAAAAAAGAAGTGTTTGCTGGTGAGTCAACAGACGGGGTATTAAGATAAGCAACATCTACCAAACGGTGAAGGCCATCGTGCGGAGAAAGGTCCATGAGAGCGTCCTCTGGAGATTGAAATTGATCCCAGAAAGCGTGCGATCTCTGCGGGCGGCGTTGCTTTTCCCTCTGCTTTTGCTTTTGCTTTTCAGCCTGGATACTCATCAATCGCCAGGTGAGATTCTGCAGTCGCTCCTTGTGGGGCAGCTGATACTGGGCTTTTGAGTAGAGACGCCAAAGCTGGGCTGTGACATGATCCCATTCGTGTGGAGGAGGTTTCGGGGGGCTCTTGAGCTGACTTTTTAGTTGAGAAGTGGAGAGAACGGACTTGATTGTGCCAATGTTCGCGAAAAGAGCGTGTTTTGGGGGAACTGACGAGGTGGCCGACAAGTGGTCTATTTCCATGTCGGGCCTAGGAGCCCATGGGGGGTAGCTAGGATCGGGATAGCTCATTTGGTTTCATTCAAGGCGACACGAGAAGAATGACGACGGCAGGTGGTTGAAGTTGGCAAAAAAGAAGATGGTTGTAACAAGCAAGATTCGATACTCGCGATTATCCACCAAGTTACCCTGTCTGGAAAGGAGAGTTTGGCAGGTAGTTGCCATAGCAACCGGTCTTTTTAATCAAAAAAGCTTAAGCGTTAACGTAGGCTACATATTGCAATTGTAACGTCCTGAAGTCGTTTGGCATTTAGGTCACAGGTCTTTAGACTTCATACAGAGCTTCAGAGACACACAGTGTCAATGGCTGGTTCCTGTAACTGCTCCATCAAGGCCTTGCCAAGTACTAGCTTGGGCTGGAGTTGAGCGCGATTCTGGTCTTAGCTATTAATCGCCCATGTGGCACAGTCGTTACTGCTGGTACCACTGTATTTTCCATGGATCAATGGGGCAATCGAGCGAAGTACGTTTGTTATCCGACCAATAAAAATAGAGCAAACTTCGACGCTAAATATTTGGGACATGTAGGGTCCGCATACAAAACATACTAATATAGGTCTACCAGGTTTTGCTAGGTCTACTGAGTCTACTAGCTCTACTGTGCAGCCTATAGCCTGAAATACTCTCAAGCATTCGATTGCTGCCCATTAGCCACTGTCAGGCACGTGTACGGATACTGTCAACAGTGCTAAATTATGTCACTCAAACTGTCAAATATTTCAAGCACACTCCGGTAAAAACTAAAGCCCCAGTTCTATCCCCATCTTACATGATAGGTTTGTGATCATTACCGACAACTATTGGTAAGCACGTCTAAGCATTACCTAACGTATAAGAAATGACTAACTCTGACGTAAGCTCGGAACAAGCAAAACATGAGTTCTCCGAAGCTAGCTCTTTCCTTTCAAGCTAGCTCAATAGAATACATATCGAACATGTCGTCAGTGAAAAGTTCGCTGCGAAGTCCACAAAGTTTACTTACACCAGGATAACTTACTTAAAATGTAGCCTTGGAAGCCAGTCTAGTCTAGTCTATTCGACTCTCGTTAAAATAGCTTTTTGACAACTAAAACACTAGAAAACTATTAGGGTCTAGCACATCCATAAAAGTTGTGAAAAGAAATTTCTTCAGGTTACTTTTTTTGGTTTTCTTTTTTTTAGTTTTTTTAATATTGCTTTTTTCTACAAACATTGCTTTTTACAAAAAAATTTCTTTCTTTTTGAAATAAACTTCTTTTTCCTTTAACATTTCTTTTAATTTTTCTCTTCCTTCAGAGCTCTAGCGCTATAGCCATACTAATGGTCTATATATCAATATAAATACATTCAATTCCTTCTTTTTTCTCGATTTTTTTTCAGTATTCAAAAGCTCAGTCTCTCTTTAAAGTCCCTCCTTCTCATATCTTTATATATAATTAGACTCTCTTACTACCATGCCCTATGAAATGACACACAAGATCCAGCTGCCGTCCATCAATTCGTTGCTTAACTCCTCCAACTCCTACTCGTCGTCACAGCATGATGGCTCGCCACGCTCTACAGGGGAAACTCCCCAAGTAATATCTCAGCCTCCATCATACTATACCAACAGCAACTACACTCATCAGCATCAGCATCAGCACCCGCATCAACAACAACATCAACAACAACATCAACAACATCAACAACATCAGCATCATCTCCAGCATCCAAGTCCCAGCCCTCATCAGATTCCACAACAGCAACCGCCTTATGGATATCATCATCACCAGCATTCTCATCCCATTACCGCGCCCACACCTCCACACATGAGCCACCAACACTACCACAATCCTCACTACTCGCACTCTCCTCACTCGCAGTCGTCGCCATCGCCGTCGTCGCACCACCCGCATAGCCAGTACCCTTCACCGTCACATCACCACATGCCCATGGCCATGTCACAGGCTTCTTCTACTGCTGCTGTGCAAGCACAGTACGATCAGTCTTCCCACAGAATGGTCAAGCCCAAGCGAAAACGCGCTACGGCAGACCAAATCAACAGGCTGAACCAGGTCTTTGAGCAGACATTCTTCCCCACAAGTGATCAGCGCATGGATCTCGCACAAGAGCTGGGAATGACTCCGCGGACGGTGCAAATATGGTTTCAAAACAAGCGTCAGGGCTGGAGGAGCGAGCACCGAAGGCCCGTGCCCCGAGAGGCCAACATGCTGGAAACGGAAGACTAGCCAATACCAAATAAAAGAAAAAGAAAAAAAAACAATAAAAAAAACACTACAGACACAAATGCATTTGGGCGAATTACAGGACGCTTGAGTTGACTTGGCCATCAATTGTTTGCTGCAATTGGTTTAATAGATGAGATACAAGATGAAGAAGAAGAAATAAATAAATAAAAAAATAAAAAAATATAACTATTTATTCAATCACCATGATGTCAAGTTTAGCTTTTGAGCACTTACCACTTAATTATTGAGCTGGGTTTTACGAGTGATTCGACATTCACGTTTTGGTAGCTATAGGTATAGTCGGAAGTGGTATACATGATGCTGCAGCTGTGCGATTATGCCTGAGCTTTGTTGGATAGAGCTTTGCAGCCGAGCTGTGACTGTTTAACAGCCCAAAATTGTTTGATGTTGTTTGACATCTCGAGTCTAGAGCATATGATTTAGACGCTTGGTGTCTTACGAGACAGGCCG
This sequence comes from Geotrichum aggregatum, assembly GCA_030564925.1. Lineage (NCBI taxonomy): Eukaryota > Fungi > Ascomycota > Dipodascomycetes > Dipodascales > Dipodascaceae > Geotrichum > Geotrichum aggregatum. The sequence goes on from JAJMAH010000003.1 coordinate 122,542, forward strand.
TGCTCATGATCAGGAGCCAATACCAACTGTCTTACGACGAATGTTGTACTCATGAGTTTTTGCTAAATGTCTTGACTGCGTTTTGTGTGTGAGAGAAAGACTTGAAAGAAAAGACACACAATAGGTTCGACAAGATATTCAAGGCTTGGAAGACTCGAAGACTCAAAGAATTGGATAATAAGCTGGACAGAACAAGACTTTGATTGCAGTAGCATTACATGTTCTGGTCTGTATCACATCACATAGGCTCATGAGCGGCAGATATCGCAACAATTTTGGTTTTGTAAGCTTTCGTAGAAATCTCCTTTTGAGTACGCACATATAGGTCTACTTTGCCAAATCCGATTCAAAAGAAAAAAAAAAGAAAAAAATAATGTCGTTTCTTGGATCTAGTCTATCATGAACGCGCAAATGCACAGTGCTGTGGTGCAAAGTGCGGTTGCAAAGATACATCTCATGGAACCATTTGCACAGGTGCCACGAACCGTGACACGAGCACAGACAACATACAAGGGATACATGTAATAAAAAATATATAAATATCATAGATCAGAAAGAGAAAAAAAAAAAAAGGAGAAGTATTCAAACTTGATAGTTGAAGCTCGGACTCTATACCGTAGCATCTATAGATTCTATATGTATAACTGTATGTGCCATGTTAAATCATGTTTTCAGGGTGTGTGTGTGTGTGTGTGTGTTTTAAGAAAGTAGCTATGTTTGCATATATTCTGGTTTTTGTTTGGCTGCATAGTCTTTTTGGGCAATCTTTGGAACCGAGTCGGGATGAGTACACCTTTTTTGAAAAAAAGGGCTCGAGACAAACAGGTGTGGGTGTCTGTTTGAGCTCAAGACTCAAGTCTAAAGACGAAACCGCATACGTACAATAGACTACCTGGACCTATATATGTGCTACTCCGGCATGAAGTCACTGTCTCACACTCTGCTCAACCTTGATTTACCTGAAATATCAATTGAAAGGGCTGTAAATCAGTTTAGAGCATATGTGTGTCCAGCTCGATAGCACAATTACATACATAAAGCCCATAAAGTCTATGAACTCTATAAAATCTACGGAATCTGTCGAGCTCATGAAAAACAATGTCTCGAGATGGTACAATGAAGGCGCGGCAAAGTGAGCTTGAGTCAATGCTTGTGCTCAAATTCTTTGGCCAAAGTCTCGAATACAAGGCTAAGCCTTGTAACGACAGTGTTGGTATTAGATGGAATACGTGCACAGATGCATTGAACTCGAGCCTGTTGCAATTGTCCAGTATAATTAATGTATTGTGTGAGGACGACAGCCAAGTATGAGAATGCGACAGAGATGTGAGCAGAAACTGGGCTTGTGCCAAGCTCTAGAGACATTGCAAGTAGCAAAAAGCTAAGCATGAATGTGTCTATTGTTCGAGACTGCAATTGCAACTGAACATGAAAGTGCATGAAAATGAAAAGTGGGCGATAAGTATATTGAGCGATATAGAAGCAAATGTGTTCATTCAAGTGAGATATACAATAACGCTTCGTGAAGACGGAGTTAAAGGGTGCAGGCAAGGCTCAAGATATAGGTCTGGTCAACTCTGTTGGAAGCCTCGTAAAAAAAAAAAAAAAATAGAAAAAAAACCTAAAGACCTAAACCTATATAGGCCTGCGTCGAGTATAGTATATGGGCATGATAATCTCAAGCGAATTGCAAAAGCCCCTGGAAAGGTTTAAGAGGCCTCTGCTTTTAGACTTGAGTTCTGTCTTGGTTCAGCTACCGACGTGTGCGAGACGTGCTGTGACCACTTTTTTTTCATTTAATTCTTCCTTTTTTCTTTTTCCGTTTCTTATCTATTTGATCTGGCACACGCTACCCTGTTTGATAAGATCTCTTAAAAGCAATGCTTTCAAACAAACACACCTTTTCCTAGCCTTTGGCTACTGGTAATGTGAGAGGTGTCTTTTAGTTTGATTTTTTTTTTTTCTTTGCATCATTGAATGGCTCTTCTATTGGAAGTGTACACTAAATTACATCTCTTAGAGCTGTAGCATGTATACGATTTTATTTTTGTTTGTGTTGCAATAGTCTCTGAATCAGTGCGTGGCCCCTTCTATTCACCAGAGTTTACATATACTCTGTGTGACAATTTCCACAGCCACTCAGACTCGAAAAGCGGGTACACTTTACATATTTCGGCAGCTTTTGTGGAGCGATAGGAGGCGGAGGAGTCAATGGAACCAGAGAATCCAAGGAAGCTAGAGGAGCCATACAGCAAAACCCTTCAATTGAGGACCCACGATAAAGACTTCAAGACCATGTTGAATATACAACGTATCGGCGGACTCTATCCAGCGCAGGCTTCTGTCCAATTGACATTCAGGCTTGTAGCACCACTACAACCTTCCAGCTGATTGGAAATTATGGACTGGTCATTGAAAGTTGGCGCGCGTTCGTATTTCCGCCCCCGGAAGTTCAGACCTCAGATCTTTCAGAGTCCAAAACTCGGCATAAATCAGAGATTTCATCATGCATTACATGGTGTACTACTACGATGCGGGGGGGCCATTGCTACTCAAATTCATGCCATGATCATGTCTTGCCCTTTAGAATCCATCGACTGGACTGCCAGCGTGTACGCGCCACAAGACTCTGAGCACTTCAGTGGCCATGGACAAAGCGGGGCTTTCTTTCTTTTCAAAGGAGAGTCTAGTCTAGTTCAGTCTCTTTTCAATGGCAAAGCCTTCCTAAAGCTTCTCTTTCTTCTAAATCAATGGGGTAAAATCACACTCAACTTTGGAGTAATGGCTTATAATAGATTTCCTTTAAGCTTTTAGACTTTTTTTTCTTTATTTCTCCAAACCTTCGTAAACTCTCTATCAAACTTCTTTGGAGCGTTTGAAGTTGTTTATGCTCGTGTTGGATGGAAGCAATTTCAGAGAATGGAACAAAACATGCGCAAGACACTTTATACTTGGGGGTTAGACATGACCTTGGGGGGGGGGAGGGGTCAAGATGATTCTACCACTAGGATGTTGTTCTAGCAGGCGAGACGACAAGACGACGAGGCAGAGCAAGAGCAAGAGCAAAAGCAAGAGCTAATCAAGGCAAGACAAGACGAGACAACGCAAGTTGGTCGATGCTGCCCGGAGTGGCGGCCATCCAGTATTTGTTTCTAATGGACATTAGTACTGGGAGCTAGCTATACTGGACGAACTTCAAATCTATCAAGTCATACTAATCTTTTCCAAGGTTCGAGAACTTTGAAGAGATTCAAAAGTCCTGAAGAGATACTTCGAGAAGGTGTTGCTAATCTCGTGTTTTATTTCTCAATTCTTTTTTTTTTTTATCAATTTTTTTTCACTTTTTTCAATTTCATTTTTTCAATTTCATTTTCATTTTCATTTCCATTTCCATTTCCATTTCTCAAAAGCTTCCAAAAGCTTTGACGCTTGATCCTGTCTTTTTGTTTTTTTTTCGTTTTTTCGTTTTTTCGTTTTTTCGTTTTCTGTTTCTCGCATAAAACTCTAGCTGCACCTATCTCTATGTATCTCCTGTGTCCTACCTACTGTACCTTCTTCGTACCGTACCACTTTTGTACTAATGCAGTTGAAAGTTGCTTTTTATTGAAAATCTAAGAAAACACAAAAAAATACAGGGTAAAATAAAATAAAAATCACACTATATGCATGTACATATATATTTCCATGAAAAGGGTATTTTTATATCGATACAGCTGGCTCGCAAATGGTATCGTTCTTTCTTTCTCTTTTCTTCTAGAGTGGCCACGGTACATGCTTGTTTGGGTTAGAAGAATATCAAAAAGAAAAGAGAAGAATAAAACAATAAATGAACAAATGAGCAAATAAAAAGAAAAAGCTGTAGTTTGGTACTTGGGTGATGAGATGTGAGATTGAACCATCTGGCCATGGCTTTTTGACCACAAGCCTGGAACTGTGACTTGTGTTGGTTTTTTCTCTTTCTTCAAAAATGTCGAGCTCTCAATTGAACGGTATTGGGTTCAGCTTCCGCACCGTGGGACGTGTGTTCCAGCTGTCTTAGCTACTCTTTGTCGGATCTGTGCATGTGGTTGTAGCTTCGTTTAGTTTTGGAGAAGGGGAAATAACAAGCAGAAAAAAAACACCTGATTTTCATTGAACGAAATATTGAATGATATTGAATAACAAACGGTATTGAATATTGATAGATATTGAGGGTCTGAACGAATTTCATTTGTTTTCAATAGATTTCCCATCTTTGTCTGTTTCTTTATTTTTTCGTCTAATTGCTCTTGCGTTTCGCTCACTTTTGCTCCGTTCCTCTTTTTCCCTTTTCCTATTCCTTTTCCTTTCCTCTTTTTCTCTTTTTCTCTCTGTTGGTGTCTCTTCAGGCCTGCGCCAAGTCTCACTAGTCCGTACCGCTCTTCAATACCTCTTTTTAGCTTTATTTCCTCGGAGTTTCACGACAATTATGCAAACATGCACCAGTAGTGTTCTAGTCTCGTAGAGCCTCTCTCTCGCCTGGCTTTGGAAGATTGAGTACTGCAGCCGCAACTGAAGTCATGCAGCCGTGCATGATTCGTTTTCGTTTTCTTTTTCATGTGCAGCTTTTCAGTCTTTTTTTTCAAATCAAACATTTGGAGACATGTCTGCTATAGGTGAGGGCAGTTGCAGGCAGTTGCAGGCAGTTGTAGACAGTTGTATACAGTTGTATACAGCACTGTGTTGGATCAAAGACAATTGCAAACAGTTGCCAACTATCGTAGGCAATCGTTAGCAATCGTAAACAGTCGTAAACAGTCGCATTAGACACTTTGAATGCGCAGTCTAACCATCCATCATGCGCAGACCATTACACACAAAATCAGCAGGAAACATTCCAAACCCGCAGTAATCTTCAGCATGATGGAAGTCTCCACTAGAGTTCCACGTCCTCCACCCTCTGCTCATTGCCCAATGTCAGGGGCTGTAAGGGGCTGTAAGGGCACAGAACAAGCTCATGAGATGAAAATTGAAAAATGAAAAAAAAAAAAAAAAAACGGTTTTTTCATAGAATGATCGAAACAGGTTTCTCTTGAGTTATGCCTACTTCTAGATGCTGGCACGCGCTACTCAGTGATGCCTTACGGAAAAAAAAAAAAAAAAGATAGAAATAATTGGTAAAACTCACAATCGTAAAAGTTGCACATGCCAACGTCATTGTCACGCAACAAACAACTCCAACCAACGGTAGACACACAAGCTATCCAATAGCGACTGCAAGAAGAAAGCGTTCAAACGGTAGATAGCGTAGATGTGTGTGTGTGTGTGTGTGTGTGTTTGTGTGTTTGTGTGTTTGTGTGTGTGTGAGGGTGGGTCCGGCTGTGCATCGGAAGGTTCTCCAAACTGCCAAAATCCCGATTGCCACAAAGACGCCGCCGGTCAATTTGGTGGGTTTTATTGGGGGTGTTTCTCCTCCTTTGAACTGATTCAAAAGAGGGTTGGCGTTGAGCTAGCTTGGGTTTACGCCACAAGCTCTCTAGCAGGCTCAACGATCTAGTCTTGTCACGGAAAGAAGAAGGGGAGAGGGTGTATGATTCTGTTATCGACTCACATGTGAGAGTCTGTAAGAGCCTGTGAGTCCAAAGTCCTTGTTAAAATAAAAAACTCATCAAAGAAGCCGAAAAGAAAAACAGGAATTAAAAGATCAGAAAACAGAAGAGTAAGAAGAAGAAGAAAAAAAAAAAAAAACGAATGAAAAAAAAACGAAAATACCATTTTGAACAAGTTTTGACGAAATTAATATCTTTTCGTGATTGGTGATACATGTACCAAGCCTACGGGCAGCCGAGACTGGACTAGAGCGGACTAGCTTCGTCTAGTTTAGTCCCGTCCCAGCCGGCTGCATGCACCACCGCCGTCGTAGGCTGCTCTTTTTATTGAAAGGACATGAAGCCGTTGAGAAATAAAAATAAAATTCAAAAATAAAATCAAAAATAAAATAAAATAAAATAAAATAAATAAATAAAAATAAATAAAAGCAAAATAAAAGCAAAATAAAAATAAAAATAAAAGTAAAAATAAAAATAATAATAATAACAATTTCCATGCACAGAGAAACGAAATACAAGAAATAAAATAAAATAAAATAAAATCAATAAAATCAATAGAATCAATAAAATGGCTATAGATGGACTGCGCGTGGGTTGACGGTTTTTCACAGCAGCGCCACGCGTTGGCCCTAGGGGTCTTTCATGGGCCTATCACGGGTACTTTATATAAAAGTCTACCACTGTGCTGCTACTGTGCTGCTACTGTTCTGCTGGTATAAAATAACAGTATCAGGAATACAACAAAAACCCATTTACTACTCGCACAAGATCAACTGGTGCCTTGATTTAGAAATGAAATCTTGAAACCTGGAATGAAAATGAAAATGAAAATGAA